>VZRE01000781.1:0-64127 GCA_013396775.1 Cephalopterus ornatus
GGGAAAAGGGAGAGGGAAGGAAAAAAAAAGTCTAAAATAGATATACACAATAAAAACCTAGGAGTAACCAATAAAAACTAACAAGAGAAAATTTTACTACTCTCCTTGAGATAGCAGAACTGCACCAAGCGATCACCGGCACTCTCCGTTTCTCAAGGTTCACAAGGCTTCACTGGGCCTCACTCCTCCACACGAGCAGAGCCGATAGTAGAGAATTTGCTCCCGGGTCTACTGGAAAGGAAAGAGAGCAAGAGGCTTCTCCCCCTTCTTATTTATACCCTGGTTTACGTAGAAAATTGTATGGAATACTGGGAGGATGATTACTTCTTCAGTTACAATCTGGTTACCAAGGAGGGTCTAAAATCAAAACTATTACACTGGTGCAAGGGGTAATTCCATCCCAGATGCAGGACTGTCTGTTTGCACATGTTGAACTTCATGAGATTTCAATTCAGCCTAATTAACGAACCTTCTGAGATGCCCTACCTTTCTCCCATCCACAGCTCCCCTCAAACCTGTTGTCTCCCTTGAAATTTCTGAGGGTGAATTCCATCTTTCATACTGATGATTAATAATTATATTAGACAGTATTTGTCTCAGTATTGACAATTCATGAATGTGCTAAAAATCACTTGCTGGTTGGAATTTAAACTGCTTTAGTACATTATATGTTACTTTTTGTTTCTTATTTATGCAGTCACAGCCCCTTGGTTTGTAGAAAAAGCATAAAGTTTATAATAAATAGGAGTCAAATGACAAATTTTCTGTGCAAATGAATCTAAATACTGTACATTTTGGTCTCTTGAGATTTTGACACGCAAGTACCCAAATTCTGCATAAAAACCTTTGTGTACAGCATTGTGTCTGAGCTGATGAGAAGAGAATGTCAATCAAATGGCATTAAGAAACACTGTTCTCAGTTTCCCTGAAAAATGTGATTAATTTATCATTAAATGTGTAGCAAACCACTATATTATTATTCTAAAATGTATCAGAATGGTTCCCAAATTCTTTGCGATTTGTTCTGTCGGCAACAATGCAAAAATTATATCAAACGTTCACCATGATGTAATCACAAAAAAGCTAGCTGTTGGTGATTATTGCCAGTTTAGCATGCCATGGCTCTGATTTTATATTTACAATATGCTCTGTGAATTACAGACTTTCTAATGATCTAAAAGTGGGATGAACTAGAATTGCCAAATTGGTCCAGCTGAGAGAATTGTTATTATTCTCTCCCTTTTTGCAGTTATAGGGATCCTTTCAAAGTGAGAATGAAATAACCCTCAAAAATGTACAGTTTTCTGGATCTACAAAAGTTTATGATAGTATCTAGGAAATTTTCTGTGAACTGAGATGTTGTAATATGGAAAAAAAATCAAATAATATAGGTATTGATTGTTGGTGATGGATTGTAGTGTCTGGTCAGACTCAAAGAGAGGGGAGAAATTTGTGTATACTCTTTTCCCATGACATGTGTGAAAAATTTTACCACTGGTTTTCAGCATTCCAGCAGCATTAAATGAATGTTTTTCCCTTAGTAGTACAACATCAGAACTAAGTCACTTTGTCCATCTCATTAGATGGACATATTTTCTAGTCCCATTTGCCCAGGCTGTGCCTCTCAAGAAGAAATAGAGAGGTGAAAGAAACTAAATGTCTGTTTCTGTGAGCAGACACAGACAGATCTGCTCCAATCATTCCACAAATGGACTCACTTGGAAGGAGATATTCTCCCAAATACATAAAGCTCTGTTAGCTTGGCCCTGCGTCTGAATAAGGAATCTCTGGGAAGCAGCACTAGAAGCAAGAAAACATGAGCTGTGTTGCAGAGAGCAGTGGCTGAGGCAGTAATAGTAATGTGGGTGAATGGATTATTGGCTGGGTCTGATTTACCAAAACTGGAGAAGGGATAGGAGAGGAAACAACGTGTCTTTGAACTAGACCCACACTAAGGATCTTTCCTCCTAAAAAGTCACTTCGGTACTTAACTTTTCTCCTAACTGAACAGGTTCTCCAGGCTCTCACAACACAGAAATAGAATGGAGAAATAGAACAATTTTCCCTACCAAGTGCAGAAGAGAAATTCCATTTCTTTAAGGTATGAGATGTTTTAGCATGTATAACTTAGTGTAAATGTTGAAAATATGAGAAGATATAGTTATTGAAGGGAAAGAAAAAGATGCATCTCAGCAGACTCTTTAACAGCAACACCTTTGCTCAGGATTATGTCCTGGATATTCATTTGCATCCTAAATCTTTGTGGGTTTAATTCTGTATCTGTTTTCAGACTGCAATATTTGTGCACAAAACTTATCCCATGTAAACTAGTACTCCCCTTCTAAGCAAGCTCTTCTCAACATGGCTGATAGGTCATTCAAGATATTGGATTTAGTGCAGAGATAACGGGATGAAATTTTGCATTAAACAGGAGGTCAGGCTGGGTGATCTAATGGTCCCTTCCAGCCATAAAAGAGATGAATCTATGAGGAAAGAACTCTGAGATCATATGATGAAAAGCACAATTAAATTGGCAAGTGTTATCATGATGTTCCCATTACAAATCCCCTGAGTAATCTATCCCCCGTCTTCCTCTTGCCACCTCCTCTATCATTAGATTCCAGAAGAACATACACTCCGCTCAAGTCATTGCTGCTAAAACCATTTTGATAGCTGGCTCCACTCAGTCTCATGCTAAATTCAGTGTTCAAGGCTGCAGGAGTGCTCACTTCTTAAGTGAAGGAACATTTTTACAAGGCATTTTGCACTCTCTTCTTCCTTCGGATTGCTCAGCTAAAGGCTTTTTCAGGACTTTATCAGTTATTAATAATTGTGATGATTCATGATTTATTCATAACCGTTTATACATTTGCCATATGCTGCCTGCACATGCAAACTGTTTTTCTGAAGCACGCAAATGCGGCACAGTGGTTCTTACAATTCATATCCAGTAAACAGATGATAGAAAAAGATTAATGAAATGCAAAATACAATAAAATCTCCTGCAATAGCTTCACTCTTGAGCTTTTGAATTTAATGTTGCAGAGTAATTGTCTTTAACAGTTTTAAAACTAAAATAAGTAGGAAAAAAAATAGCGTGAAAGGCCAAGTTTAACACAAAAACTAGAACCTTATTCTGATTCTAATCTGTTCCCTCTAATGTAATTACAAAAGATAATTACAGGGAGAATGAGTAAATCTACTCATTAGGTAAGATTCAACTCAAGACAAATAAAAGTGATAGTATCTGCACTATCATCTTTGTTACTCTTTTCTATATTTCCTCTTAAATCTGAGGGGATTATTTTTCCAGTGAAACACCATAACAGTTAGTTGGAGTGAGTGAGAGAGGACAGATTTGACATGCAAATCCTTCAAAATGCTGAACAGCAGAAACCTGAAAAGAGAATGTTACTCCTTGATGATAAAAAAAAAAAGGGCTTTTTATGCTTTTTATGGTGACGCCACTAACCAAGAAGCCATTTCTCATAGGCCCACTATGCCACCTTCTGCAGTGTTCTGCTCTTCAGATGAAGTGCCTGGCTTTTATGAGAGGGCAATTTTTTAACATAAATAATGTATTCCTGTTTTTGAGCGAACATGTTCATTAACAGTGAGATGGGCCCTATGGGGGAAATGATCAGTGTGTTCCAGTGCAAAGTCTCAAGGCAGAGGGACCAACTCTGATCTGACTCATATCTGTACTTGTCCCATATTGTAGCTGAAGCTTTTAGAGTAGAATGTTTAAATTTTTTCTAACTGCATTGAAAGTGAACATCTGAATTTGTACTATCTGCCTGTAATTGTCTACTTTTATTATTCTGTAGGAGAGTCTAAAATACTTTCAGGTCCTTGTCATGGTTACAGAACAATGGAATGCATCCAAGACTTTCGGCTATCTTGTTCCCTCATGGCAGGATCAATGTTACTTATGTCATTCCTGCTTTTTGGCTTCCCAACAGTTTCTTGAAGACCTTCACTAACTTTACAAAAATCTGAGGCAATGTCTTCCTTTGTTTCACTTTCTTCACTGTTAGAATTATTTTTCCGGGTGTGTATTTTAAATATGATTTGTTAAAAATGTTTTTTCTTGTTCTTCCCACCAGGAAGTCATGTAAATGATATTTACAGCAATCTTTGACATTCTTAATAGCATTCAAGCACTGTTTCCTGGGAGTTTGGATCAACAGGAAGGTGAACATGAGCCAGCAGTGTGCCCAGGTGGCCAGGAAGGCCAATGGCATCCTGGTCTGTATCAAGAAGTGTGGCCATCAGGACTAGGGAAGTGATTCTTCCCCTGTACTCAGCACTGGTGAGGCCACACCTGGAGTACTGTGTCCAGTTCTGGGCCCCTCAGTTCAAGAAGGATATTGAGGTGCTGGAGCAGGTCCAGAGAAGAGCAACCAGGATGGTGAAGGGACTCAAGCACAAGTCCTATGAGGAGAGGCTCAGGGAGCTGGGGTTGTTGGGGCTGGAGAAGACGGGGCTCAGACCTCATCACTCTCTACAACTCCCTGAAAGGAGGTTGTAGCCAGATGGGGGTTGGTCTCTTCTCCCAGGCAACCAGCAGTAGGACAAGAGGCCACAGTCTTAAGCTCTGCCAGGGGAGGTCTAGCTTGGATATTAAGAAGAAATTTTTTACAGAGAGAGTAATCAGACATTGGAATGGGCTGCCCAGGGAGGTGGTGGATTCACCGTCCCTGGATGTTTTTAAGATGAGACTGGATGTGGCACTTAGTGCCATGGTTTAGTAACCATGGCGGTGTTGGATCAGGGGTTGGACTTGATGATCTTGGAGGTGTTTTCCAACCTGGTTGATTCTATGATTTTCTTTGAATATACGAAGAAGAAAAACAGATGTGATTCTTCATGACGCTTGAGGATCCTGTGTGTCAGTGAAGACACCCAGCAAATGCAGAGGTCTTTCATTAAGAAACTCATACAAAAAACACCTGTAAGGCCTTGAATTTCCACTGTTACATTTTACTTGAACAGCAGCTAGAAGATAGTTTTGAAATTTGGAAGCTCAGGTCTTCTGTATGAGATAACTCTGGACAGAAGTTTTGAAAACATCTTCAATCCTCAACTGCAGGTCCAGTCTTACTCTCAGTCTGGCAACTCTGTGAATTTCACACAGTTTTATAGAGAACAAGTCTATCACAATTTTGCAATCCTTGTTTGAGAATCAGGCAGATCCAAAGATCTCCAGACTGGACAAGAAAAGTACACAGTCACGCTATTTTCTGTTTCATGGCATTCTTTAAAAAAGAAAAAAATATTACATGAGGCAACAGGGACCAGATGTCATGTTTTAACCCTGGTCAAAAAAGACCAAAATCCAGAACCATAGTTTTATAGAAGTGCAATGACATTACACTTTACATGTCTTCACTTAAATGACTGTAAAATCATGTTTCAGTGATTCTCAGACATGAATATTTACTAAGAAATTGCCTTTCAAGAATCAAAGTTGTTAAAAAGCCCATCCCCTTTTCTGTTTTCTACAGTATATAAAGGAAACATTTATGACTTTAGTTAAATACATCCAAATACCAAGAATATACTGTTAAGGGAGAAATTAAAAAGAATAATTGAAATGACTAATTTGAACTCATCAGAAATAGATCGTATGCATGTGGGTGGAAAAATGTTATTTCATTATTCATTTGCAGTATATATATAATGTTCATTTCACAAATTCAGAGTGATCTTCATTTATCATCCATACAATAGTGTATTTCTACATCTTGGGTTGCATATACAGGATAGAGAACAGTTCATTTAGAATATTTATTTTGTAATATCATTTTACACTCTGGGAATTATACATTAGTTTTAATCTATTTTAACAACAGTAATGCCACAGCTAGAGAAAACAGACAAGATATTTGGGCACTAATTAGGCTTTTTGTTAAGTTATGACTTGATAGTTTTTAAAAACATGCCTGCAATGAATTTTCAGGCATTACTGTCTGTTCCTGTCCATGCTAATCAGTACCCTGTAGCACAGTGGGTCTTACATTTAATGGAGCAGTACGGAGCTCTTGCCAGCATTCAAGCAATTGATTCCATAGAAGGGGCACAATATAAATCAAGCACAGAGCAAAACTGCTGTGTTCTACAAGCTTGGAATAAGAGCACCCTTTTTCATATCCAAGGCACTCAAAGCCTCTCCTGCTGTGCTTATGTTGATTGTACTTCCTTTATCTTCTGCTCCGTTTTGTTTTTCTTTCCTTTTTTTTTTTTTCAGTGTCTCTAGTGCTGGTTTAATGTGCACTCCGACCGACCAAAGTTCACTTCCATTTTCTTTCTTCAAAACTTTTAGAAGGTGAGGGATGGGGATCTTTTCCACCTAATTGCTTCTTGTAATTTTTCCTTCCTGATAGCTATACAATCTAGTTATTAGAAAAGGAACTTAATTTATTTGACCTCACCCAAATTGCAAGACATCTTATTTTCTTGTTTTCTCACTGATTACATTAGATTTGTACACAATGCATTACTTAAAAACTGGCAAGTAACCCAGAAAGACCATTAAGATACAAATGTCATTTAGCTGAGGATAGCTCAAGTGTCCCTGAAGAGTATCTACCTGAGTTCTTGTATTCAATATATTTTATCATTGTCCTGCAAGCAAAGTATAAAAGTATAAAATCATAACTGATAAAGTATAAAAGCAACACAAAGAAGTTAAGATGAAAAGGAATATCTTAGCAGTATAATGTTATGCTACTCAGCAATCACATTCATCTGAGGGGAGTCAAATGTAGCATCATCTACCTGGGAAACAAAGGCTTTTTTAGACCATTCCTATAAGGCATAGTCTAGACAGCAATTGCTTTGAGAATGACCGAGGTTGTTACACACACAAAAACATAATGAATTTAAACACTGGCAAACCACTGCACTTAAAAGTAAAATTTTATGTGGATAAAGAGTATTTACTTCTGGTTATAACACTAGAGAGAAAAATATTTATTTCCAGTGTTCATGTTTCACTAACAATGCTGGAAAGTTTTGGAGGATCAGAAGAAAACTGCAGGAATAATGCATGGTCTGAAATAAAAAGTTTAAAAGGCTCCATCAACAGTGTATCCCAGAAAAGGTTACAAGGTGACATAATCACAATCCGTAATAACCACATGGGACAAAGTGAACAAAGTCATAACAGGAGGCAATGGCCAAGGAAGGACATTTATTAACAAATAGAGAAAAAGTGGAAGCATTTCCTGCAGGAATTATTGCCTCTTACTTCTTCTTTTTTTTTTTCCCCCAAAGGCTTTCTGCCAACTCTGAGAGAAAGCTGAAGCCAGGAAATTTTATACCAGAACTCAGATGCATATCTTAACATTGAAATGAATATTTGAGCTATTTGCTGGGGGAAATCCTGGATTTTCTTGGGGAAATTTTTTTGCTGGGGAGAACCCTAGTGTGATTAAGCCTACCTAATGTCCCTACATTGTAGGCATTGTAAGCCTTGACATCTACATCTGAGGTCTCTTATTATCTAGAAACTCTTCATATTCATGATTCACCTACCCTGCTTTATAAATCTGTCCTGTGCGTTACACCCTTTCAGTGCCTACACCTTAGATATCCAGATCATATATGTGTGTTTAATTCATAGAATCAACCACAAAAGGAATAACTCATCACTTTTGTGTCTTTAAATTGAGTCAGTTGATCAGAAGACCCGGTCCTGATAAAACAATTATTGGGGAAAATGATCTGATCTGTGATATTCAGGACAACGAATCAGAATTGTCTTGTGTGAGCTTAGAAGATGTGAGTGTAAGAACTCGCTAAGGATCTTACCTGCTTGTCATTCTGTAGATGAAGAAAGATCCAGTTATTAAGTTTGTTTCATGCTCCTTTTTTGTTTGTCATCAATGTCAACGCTACATCTCTCTTCTAGATTGTCTAGATATGTTTGCAGACAATTCTATACAGGATTTTTTTTAATTTATTTTTTTTTTTTTGTGAGATGAACAGAGAGGAGAAAAACCATCCTTTCCTGTTGGTGTTTCTGAGAAAACAAGAAAAAATGTAATGCCAGATTTATGACATTTTAACCTGAGCCTGTATCACTGGAAATAGATAAGAAATCGTGGTATAATTTGTTTCTCAGGGCTGTTACTTGAAAAGAAAATTGCCAGTTTGTGAGTTATGAGTCTGTAGACAGGGCCAGATTTGTCTTATATTCACACCAATGGAACTTAATTGAAATCAGTGAATTTGCACTAATGTAACTGTGAGCAGAAAATTGACCTCTTGTGCCTACTGGAACATAGCCCAAAAGCCACTTGACTTACTTGTGCTTAAGACTTGCTCTGCATGAATGTCTACTGTTTTACTGGCAGTAAGTTATGTAATATTCATGGTCTAATGGCGCATATTCTACAAATAGACTGGGTAGATGCCAGCAGACTACATCCAAGCGTTACTACACATTTGCTTTGTTGACCTCTGTACTCATTCAATCACATGAAGTAGTTACAGCTGGGACTCCAACAAGGAATTCCAACTTCCAAAATGTTCCCACTGCCGCTATGCAAATGCTACCAAAGAGCCTCTGTTGTAATTAGCCTAGATTTCCTTATAATATCTAGTTACAAAAGAGTATCCATGAATATTCATGGCCAATTCATTTGAATTACGAACATTCATGAATAAATCATTTGGCTGAGAACAGGGTACCGTATGTTGTGTTTCATGGCTCCTGTGATTTATTCCATAGTGCTACAATTTGTAATATTAGCAGCTATCATAAAGTTTATTTTTCAAGCCTTCATTTCCAGCTGTGACCATGGCACTCTGGGGATCAGATAAGCCTTTTCTTATACCCCTGTAAGGTCAGATCCCAGCCCAGACACATAATGCAGATTTATTGCTCTTCTACTAGACACTCTCATTAGTGCTTCTGTAAGGTGCCTTTGTTCTCTAGGTGTATGACACCAACCTCAAAAAAAGGAGAATACAGCTGGTTACTGGGCTGACATCGAGAAGGGAGACAGAATGCTGGAGCAAGCAGTGGAGCAGACTGTCCAGAAACATTGCGCAGTCTCCATCCTTGGAGGTTTTCCGAGGTGAGACTATATAAAGCTTTGAGCAACCTGGTCAGATCAGACAACATAGGACACAAACAGGTGTGATGTTAGTAGTGGAAGCTGTGAAATAAGTGCTTTTAATATGGCCAGTAGTAAGGAAGCAATAAGATACTTATAAAATTTCTCATATCTCTGTTTTTACTCTGTCATAAGAGAAGTCAAACAGTATTGATACAGTCTGTTGTTGCAATACTGTTCTTTAGAAAAAAGGCCACTAATTTTATCTCCTTTTCTGTCTATTTTCTACAGGTACAGCATTCTTCATTTTGGCTTCTCTTAGAAATGACTGAATTAGCAGTGATTTGTTCATATACTTACTGGCCATTAGTTGAATTTAAAGAGCAAACACAATACCACATGATCAGACAGTGCTCAAATGGAGAAGAACAAGACAAGGAAACTCAGAGATTCACAGGCAATATCTACTTCTTAGTAACTGAGTTCCTCTGATGTGGCTGAATGCAAGGCAATCAAGACCTCATTATCAACAGTATTTGAGCCAGAAAAGAGGATACGTGTTTCTTAATAAACTGTCAAATGTGTAAGGCCAAAGAATGTCTGTTAACTGTGTAACTAAATTTGACTGTAGTAGTGAGTTAGTCCATGTTTTTCAATAATTACTTCTTTTGACTATGATCTCATGGCCTGAGGACAACTTGCTTCCTAACTGGTATTGCCATCTAGATTTTCTTTGCAAGAGACAGAGGTGCTTCCATTAAAAGCAACAGATGTACTCTACAATAAAAAAACAAACAAACAAAAAGATGTAAAGCAAACAAAAATAGAGAGAGACATCACAAAAGAGATAGAAGATGAAGAAAAAAAAAAAGAATGATTTACAGAGTTAAAAGGTCTATTCATTGAAGGTAGAAAACAAGAACTTGAGGTCCTGATTAACACTGGCAATTATTGTCTACCCCAAGATCCACTTGGGATAACCCCCATAACAAATTCCTTTCTAATCATAGGCACAGTTGGTAGATCACTGATGTTATGGCCTTTAAAATCTTCTGTGCTATAAAAAGAATGATATGGCATTTCTGGTTATAATTACGCTAGTCACAGACATAAAATAACTGGAAAGAAAATAACTTGTAATTGATTTGAGTTTGAAAAACTGTGTAAAAAGAAGAAAAAAAGAAGAGCTATTTTTATGTTTTTATAATCTCCTTCCATGGTCACTGATCAAACATGTGGAAGAGAACAGTGGTCAAATTATTTGAATTAGAAGGAAGACAGTAATAGAGGACAAAACCAAATGCATGATAAGAAATTCCCATACACCTGAAACAAATCTGAGAATTGGCCTTCTGTCTGAGTTTGTTGCATTTGTATTTAAAGAGGTTAACTCCTTCGATATAAAAAAAGATTGGGTAACACTGATTATCAAAGTAATGGCTGAATTATAAAAAGATTGTTCAGATTTAAAATATGGATGATATAAACTGAGGAAAGTCTTGCCTGCATCTGAAATTCTGAATGTGAGAATAACAAGTCAGCTTACAAACAGGCTGAATTTAACATAATAAGAAAAATTGAAACATAGAAGCTTTTGATTTCAGAAAAGAAAATCTTAAAGAACTGAGACATCTATGTCTTGAAGATGCAGAGGTCTGTTATTGGTGTTCCTTAGCCTCCTTCACACTTTGGAAGAGAAAGCACTAGAGACTTGTTGATTATCCCAAGAGCTGACCTGAAATTTCCTCAGGTCCTTAAGAAGACTTAATTTTTGAATTCTGCACAATCAGAATTCAAGAGCAGGGCATGGCAAGGAACTATAAGGAAGCAGATTAGACTAGAGTTAAAAATACTGAAGGTAAACATACTTCAGTATGTATTAGTACTAGAAAAAGAATAATAAGAAAATATTTCCAAAATCTGCTGTAGATAAATGAACTGGAGTTCCAGTAAAGGCAAGGTTATACAATAGCAAAATATTTTACAATAAGGGGCTCTTAAGCTCAGTCAAAATGGGAAAAATATTGAAACCCTATATTGAAACAGGAAAAAAAAGTAACAAACAGACATATGGTGGTGATCTGAAGGATAAATAAACTTTTTTGGCAAAGTTTGTGGAGAAATAAAACCCCTTTTTAAAAGGTAAAAGAATATATATACTTTTAATATTTTGAGAGTAGTTGTTACCAAGTGATTTGTACCTTTTCCCCCCCCCCTAAACTTTATGGACTGTAACAGACCAGATCTGTCTGCCTCAGTCTGTCAGTACTTATTTGAAACTCCATGGTAGATCTCCCTCATCCTCAGCTGAAGCTTTCCCCACTTTTCTCCTCAAATATTGTTGCATCCGTGGTTGAAGGTAATCAGCATTCATATTTAAACTGAACAAATCCTTAAACAATTACAGGGTAGTGCCTAGGGGAATTTGTCTTACTGGAACCAGGCATCAGAACAGCTGATGA
Source organism: Cephalopterus ornatus (assembly GCA_013396775.1). Lineage (NCBI taxonomy): Eukaryota > Metazoa > Chordata > Aves > Passeriformes > Cotingidae > Cephalopterus > Cephalopterus ornatus. The sequence continues at coordinate 11,528 of VZRE01000781.1, forward strand.
ATCATTAGGAGAAAAAAAAGGCATACAATTAAAAAGTGATGCTACATTTTTTAGTAAGATACCAAATCCAGGCGGTAGGAAGACACACTGTTCTTTGTCACGGCGGAGTGCACTGCCCCCAGGTAAAAGAAACAGAAAGAGATAAAATAAGGGAACTCTTTCCCAGTTTCAACAATGACCTATCAGACTAAAACTGAGGTAAAAATCTATAAAAAGAAATGACTTCTAAAAATGCTTTATTTTGTTACATTTTTTAAGACTTGAGCTTGTGGTGAAACGACTTTTCAGAAGATGGCTGTCAATTGTTAGAAAAATCACATTTTTAAAAGCTCCTGTTTTTTTTTTTTTCCTTGAAATGTTTTTTACTATTTTATTGTGCCAAGCCAAGAGATACCCACAGGTCTCATGAAGAAAGTGATTTCTGGGAAAGAAGGAGGGTAGTTATTTAAGGAACTAACTGCATGGACTGCAGAATCGCACAGGCAATTAGCTATAGGAATCTAGTTAGAGTAACTAGATAAGGAAAAAAAATCTGAGTTTAGATCCACTTACAATCAGCTAGTGTTACAGGACAGCATTTAGTTTTGATGTGTGTCTAACAAACAGTGGAGAAAGAGCCCCTCTCCCATTGTCATACAGATCTAAGCTTCTTTGTTTAACTAGACTAACAGGGCTGTTAATAACAAAAGACTGAGGAGAAACCTGTAGTCTGCCTTCAAGTTATACTATAAAACATGATTTTAGGACTCAGGCTGCATTTGTTGTGAATGACAGATAGATAGTAACAGTGTCTGGAAATTATTCCTTCTATCATCCCAAATATTTTCCTCTTTTAATTTAATTCTATAATTTTATTAAAATAGATGGAGTTTTTTATGGGAAATTAGTATGAAAATTGCTTTAAGAATAAGGAAAAGTTATTTTGAGGACATAATATATTTCCTTAATAATAGGGTGCAAACGATACCATTCATTAGTGATTGGAATACAAATTGGTATGAATCTTGTAACAGAGAAAAGCGACTGTTACTTGACTCTAAATGTTCCAGTTCCCACTCTCCATAGTACATTAAATGAGCCCTGATTTATATTGGCTCCGATTTACATTTGGCACTTCTTGGCAGCAAGCATTACACAGAGCCTTAAACTGTGAGTGAATATACAGCTCAGTGTAATTTAAGAACATTTTGAGGTCATTTTATGCTGGCAGAGTGTAAGAAGATATTTGGGCTTCTGGCGTCTAGACTAACAGGGCAAAAAGGCCTCCTACAATTCTGACAGAGCAAGGATTGATGAAGAAGAGAGACAAGCTGCCACCTCACCCTCACCCCAGCACTTAGCATCAGGAGAAGCATCTGAGCCAGGCAACTGGGGCACCTGACCCCATGGACAGGAACAAAAACTACTGCTGCTCTTAGCTGTGTCAGACAGACCCAGCATTAAATCTACCCTGGGCACAATTCAGCTGACCCTGAAGATGCTGACTGCTTCTGAGGACAAGACTGGATTTTTGAATTACAAAACTATTCCTAAGGCCTGGAATAATCTCCTACTAAACCTGCAATACTATTAACACCAGGACTGCCACTAATAATATTAGCAGGGGGATCCTGCTCAATTGTTGGGTTATTTCCCTACACTGAAAAACATTTGACCATGACACAGAAGCAATCATATTTAAAATGGATATGATATACTGAATATACATTATATATATCCCCCCAAGACAGGTGGGTCTCTCCCCATGGGAGGGGGATTAGAACTAGATAATCTTTAAAATTTCTTCCAGCCCAGGCCATTTTATGATTAAATATTACAACTCTGGGTCATTCTTGACCTCTGGATCTTAATTTTATTCTTTTTATGTGAGTTGTAACACTGCTTGAAAATATTTAATATTTATTTTTAAGTAAGCAAAGGTTGTAAACACTCAAAAACTGCACACTTTTATTCCATTGCAATTTAAATTATTTCCTTATATTAGCTCTGAGGATTGTAAAAAAAAATCGAAAGAAAAGTGTCAAAACATGAATGGATATAATCTTGCTGTTTTGAGGCTATTGTTCTCTTCTGGATAGCACAGAATTATTCAATCAAAACACATATTAGGTCACGTCAGATGATGAGGGTTCCTTTCAAATGAGACCTGCCTCTCATTCTTACAATGAAACAGTACAGCTCTTCCTATCTTTCCATACAGAGAAAACTAATGATCAATTAGAGTTATACTCTTTTAGCTTCTTCATCCTAGGCTCAAGAGTATCCTTTTGAGTCTTTATGTCATTTAAAAATTGATAACAAATATTCTGGCACACCAGGTTTAGTTGAAATAGGAAAAAAATACACATTTGAATCACAGTGCTGCAACTATTTCTTCAGGTTACCATATGATCAAATGGCTGTTATGAGTATCAATAAATAAACATAATGCTAGTCAAACACTGTCCATATGCTAATAAATCATCTGAAAGAAAACCCATTCAAATTCCACGACAGCAGCAACACTCACATCTATACAATAAAATATGACATATAATTCACAACTTGGAAAGCCCACCTGTATTTCTCCACTATTCACAGTCTCGTAATACCCAATTACTTTTATAAATGCAATTGCAAAAAGTTATGCCAAGCAACTTTACATGTTTGTATCCACGGAGGATTTGTTATAAAATTGCCAATCTCAGACACGTCCTTAATCTCATTAAAGAGTTATCTACTCACCCGGGGAACTCTGGCAAAATTAAAGGTTTAGTTTCCTTTATGATATGACTGCTATTACTTTGTTTCTTGCACAGGAAATTTTATTGGAGGATCTCAAAGCAGTTTACAAACTTTAATAAATTAAGCCACTTATCTCATTTGTCACATAGATAAGTGTTATTATCCCTCCTTTGTAGATACAGAAAAGTGAGGTATAGCAGTCCATAAATTTATTCATAGGGGTAAGTATTCTGTATAACAATGCTTAAAGATCGTGACAAAAAATAAAATTTCCCAGAAAGCTGTGGTATTTAATATCAAACATATTTTCATCATGAATGAACATGAAACAGAATATCCAGTTCAATTCATAATTTGGCATCTGACTCTGAAATCAAAGTGTATCACCTTGAGAAAAACACCTCTTTCTGCTTCCAAAAATATTACAGGAAAGCAGCCAATTCTTTCTCTTTTGTGAAAGAAGGAGTGAAAAACAATTTAGCCAAATAACAAACCACTCTATCTATCCAAGATGCCAGGACATAATAAATTACACTTTATCTTCCCGGTCCTTAGCCAAAATTATGCAGACTCTAGAAAGGTAAAAAGGGCAGCATAAAGTTTTCAGCATTTATTCGTAAAAACCTTTTACAGTTTCAGAGTTTCAGAGCACTGGGAATGGAAAACTATGTGTTAAGTTACACATTCTACCTCTTCACCTCATTTTTTTTTTTTCCAATGAAATGTTTTCTGTAAACTTTATCAGTGTTTGTGGTTGTGTTCTAGAAAAAAAAAATTAAATTGTGTAGTTCTGTTTTGTCCACTTCAGGTTCTTCTAGTGGTCTTGTTGCCTTGCCACTCTGGTCAAATGCCTTCAAATAGAAAGTTCTAAATGATGGGTGGCCAGAGGAATTGAGATGACTCTTGTGGTCTTGATTAATCTGCCACCTTAATTTTGAGAATAAAAAAATGGTGGTGAAGAATCAGATCTATTTCATTTTTTCACTCTGACAATGACTGTAATCAGCACAGTTTGGCAGTTACAGGCAATGCTCCACCTCCCACCATGCAACTGTTGTTTTCTCAGGGATGTCTTGAGCCAGAAATAATCCCTGTTTGTTTAGTAAACACTTAGTTTCTCTTCTGTGAACTCTGCCTATCACTGCTTGAACCCAGTAAAGCCGTAGTTCCCTGTGATACCTTCAGGGTTTTTTTAATAGAAAAGGAAAGAATCCTGAGAAGGCTGGTCCTAGGGGAAAAAAAAAAAAAAGGAAAAGATGTGATTTTCTCTTACATATCTCTGTATCTCTGCAGCTTCTTCACCCAGAAATGAACTGAAATACTGAGTGAGGCAGAGTAGCTGAGCTTAGCTCATTGATCACGGAATTCACTTGGAATGTAGAAGACAGATCCACAGACCTCATGTATTAATTATTCAATTGTCATTACAAACTGTGACAACTTGAACAGAAAATAGAGGCAGAAAATCATCACGAGGGTAACCAAAACACAGCAGCTACATTCCCCTAAAATGAAAGCTTCAGAATAGGGATTTAATGACTTGCATGATTAAAGTTCCACAAACACCAGGTACCAGATGGTGCCTTCACTAGCTATCTTTTGGGTGGACTGCACCTCCTGGCACAGTGGGTTCCTTGTTCAGATTTTCATAATTCACAGCTTAGTTTAGGACTTAATTTAATTCCTTACCTGTGAGACAATTTTCATTTAGGTATCTTTGTGCATACCCACTGTTTGACAACTTGTTGCCCACAATTTTAAAAAGCACTTGTATTTTTTATGGAATGCCATTATAGCTTAGATGAAAAATTTGGACATTTTTAGATACAAGCCTGACTCTCTGGACTTTGAACTACTGCATTACTTTATATTGGTTACAGTCACATGCTTTTCAGAAAGGCTATTTGGTTCATTTCTGTCAAGGGGACGTGTATAACTTGTCTTGGCAGAAGTCAATAGCTGTTCTTCACTGCCTTGCATCAGCTTGAAAAACTATGGATTTATTTCGCAGTTCAGTGGCTAATCCTGAGGGGTCCTAGAATTTCACAGCAGGGACCACAAAGGACAAAAGTGCATTGGGTCTGTATCATCCAGAAAACATATTTTCTGCTCATGAATTTGCTTAATCTTTTCAACAACACAGGGTGAGAGCTATTTAGAGAATTCTGTGCTCCAGTCCAGTGTCTGCTCATGCAGTGCATATTGATCAGCTGTTTCTCTGTGTGAAATGGCTCTGCTGGCCAAGAAGTCCTGGCCATCATGCTGGAAGACAAGAACATTCAGTGTAGGGTAAAGTATGAATGATTAAGCCTTTCTATCCACCCATTAGCACTTTGACCTTTTATTTGGTGCTTGAAGAGTCTGCCTTTTCCTGCACTCAAATGTTTTCACAAATAAGCTTTGCCTGTAGGGACTCTTGATAAGATGGGAGATACATGGCTTTAGCTTGATGGATTCAGGACAATGAGCATCTGTCTTTTCCTATTGTTCTTTCATTGACTGGAAGGTGTCAGTGGGTTGTGCATATCTGTTTCCATGCGTCCGTATATTAATGGGCATTCCTTTGTTCTGACTTTGCTATTCATATCTCAGCTGTGCACGAAAAATACAAATATTATGTCTTATGTTTTTATCAACACCATTAGCATAAGAAAAGTGCTTGAAAAACACATAAAAATTCACCTTGAGTCTGTTGTACTGTTTGGTCCTGACAGCAATGGCATTTATGTTTCTATTCTTTCTCAACCAGAAGTTAAAGCTCTTAAATGTGAGATTATACTGCTTAGTTTGAAAGCTTTTGTGAGCCTCTGTAGTATAATAATTTTACTTTAGGGAGCATGTAATTTTAAGTTCTTGCATAACACCACACATTTTTATGGTATTACTAAACTTCGTAATTTTATTTCCCTGTGACAATTAAGTGCACACCAATGTTATGGAATTTTTCCCTCCATCACAGTTGAATGAAATTGGAATGGAGTATTATACGGTAGGTTGGAAGTTCTGATCTCTGGAAATGTTAAAGGTTTTCTAGTTCCCTTGTTACATATCCATTTCACACATAACCAAATCCATCAATTTGTTCATTTTTCCCTTCAGCAACCTACAAGCTGTAACCTAAAAAATGTAACAAAAACATATTCACTGTGTACTTCTTATACAGTCCCTTTTCTACAGGTACAGCTGACCATGTTAAAGGAAATTAACTTTGATATTTCACAGATTTAATTTGTAAAAATTAATTTGTTTTAAACACTGACTGCTCTTAGAGGCTCTACGGACTCATAGGGAAAATGTGGTCTTGATGAGGTAAGCTAGACACTGTATGACCCGGCCTGCTGCCCAAGGTCAAACTCCAAGTCAATGCACTTTTAAAAGTCAATTCTGTGTAAAGCAAAGAAGATCCCATGCATCACACTGTCTGCAGTACAACACCGAGAAAAATTTTAGTGCTATGACATGAGCCCATTCTAACTGCAGGTCACACCATAGCTCACGTTAACGCCTTAGATTTCAAGCAGACAGTCTGTCATAATTCCAACTTTTTTAAAAATATTATTTTTAGTAAAGATTGAGTTTCATAGAATTATAGAATGGGCTGGTTGGGAAGGGACCTTAAAACTCATCTAGTTCCAATGGCCTTGCCATGGGCAGGGACACCGTTCACTAGACCAGGTTGCTCAGAGACCCATCCACACTGGCCCTGAACACTTCCAGGGATGTGGTATCCACAGTTTCTCTGGGCAACCAGTTCCAGTGGTTCAACACCCTCACAGTAAAGAATTTCTTCCTAATATTTAATCTAAATCTACTCTTTGTCAGTTTGAAGCCATTCACCTTTGTCCTGTCACTACATGCCTTCATAAATAGTCCCTCTCCATCTTTCTTACAGGCTCCCTTAAGGTACTGGATGGTCATAATTAGGTCACCTCTTTTCTAGGCTGAGCAATCCTGCTTCTCTCAGCCTTTCCTCATAGGAGAGGTGCTCCATCCCTCTAATCATCTTGGTGTCCCTCCTCTGGACTCACTCGAACAGGCCAACGTCCTTCCTGTGCAGGGGAACTCAGAGATGGATGCAGCACTGCGGGTGGGGTCTCACCAGAGCAGAGCAGATGGGCAGAATCACCTCCTGGACCTGCTGTTGATGCAGCCCAGGACACAATTGGATTTCTGAGCTGCCAGTGCACATGGCTGGGTCATGTCCAGCCTCTCACCCACCAGCACCCCCAAGTCCTTCTGGGCAGGGTTGCTCTCAATCTGTTCATCCCCCAGTCTGTGTTGATACTGGGTGCTACAGGTGCAGCACCTAGCTCTTGGTCTTGTTAAATCATGAGATTCCCATGGGCCCACTTCTCAAGCTTGTCCAGGTCCCTCTGGAGGATATTCTGTCCTTCAGGTGTGGCAACAGCACCATTCAGCTTGGTGTCATCTGTGAATTCTCTGAGGGTGCACTCAATCCCATCATCTGTGTCATTAATGAAGGTATGAAATAACACCAGTCCCAGAACAGACCCCTGAGGGACACCACTTGTCACTAATGTCCATCAGGACTCTGAGCCGTTGACCACAACCCTCTGGGTGCAACCAACCTACCAATTTCTTACCCATCTAAAAGCCTGCCCACTGAATCCATCTCTCTCTCCAACTGAGGGAGAAGGATGTTGTGGGGAACTGTGTCAAAGGCTTTAAAGATTTCCTTCTTTCAGTTTCCTTCAGTTCTTGATGTGTTATGTTTTTCACAGAGACATTTATTTTTTCCCCTTCTAATAAACCATCTCAAAAAAAGTTTCAGTATTAATTTAACTCTGTACATCATTTTTATATTACTATCTCAGATAAAATAATGCAGATGAAATTGTGCAAATTCATGTTCTTTTTCTGAGAAGGGGAAATGTGCTGAATGACTTTTACTTACAGAAAATAATGGAACAGCATTCTTGTCCTGTGAGGCCAACCTCGTATGTTAGGTCATCAAATCACAGATACCAGAGGAAGTGGTACCAAGTCATATTTAGTTATTGTTTTTCCACTCATTACCTAGCCATCACATACATTATTCAAAATAATCAATTATACTGTGAAAAATAAATAAGGCTTTCCCTCTGGGGTGCGTTTGCACCTCCAATGTAGCTAATCTTATACAGTCTACCATCAGAAGAAACAAAAACTAACAAAAAAACCAAAACTCAGGGAATATAAGTCTCTGGGGAAATACTCCAGTAAATCCATTCAAAATATATGCTCTGCCTAAGGCTGTCTATACAAGTATATACATACATAGAGATGTATATACGTACATACACACACATATATATATTAGGGACTCAGTTGACTATAGTAGTTAAAGAAATATGAGTCAAAAAGTCTGGAATTGGATTCTTCTATTGCAGTGAATATCCAGTAATGTTGAAGGTGTTATACCATCTTAATAAAAAAACTGGAATAGAGGAGAGGAAAAACAGACTTTTAGGTTGCATTTTAGCTCAGTTATGTCTATTATTATGACCCTGAGGATGACCTATTCTACCTGCCTGCAATCATAGTATATGGGAAATCTAATAGTAAATATGACTGTATATGAAATATAAGCATGAATACTGTTTGCAAAAAAATGAGCTTTCTGAATTAATTTACAAGAATACTGAACGGTAGAATTGGAAGGCACCTTCTGAGTCTTCAAGCCCAAGTCCCTGCTTTTTTTTTATCAACTATATCACATAATATTTCTGGGATGCTTAAAATGAGGAAATTTCCCATACCGGTCATTTTGAAAGCTTGTTGCAGAATGTTAGTTTAGGTATGGTTTAAAATATCTTTCTGATTATCAGTCCTAATGTGGTCATTTCAAATTTACGCCTATTTTCTCTCATATATACATCACATTTAGCCTGATTTGTCATCTGTAAATAACAATAGTAACCTTTCTCAGTCTTCCACTTTTCAGCCTAAACGGACACAGGACTTTCAGATTTAAGTCATAAAATACACTTTATTATTATTTTAGTCCTTCTTTATTCCAGATAAGGAAATAATATTTCCTTAATTCCTCCATATGTACCTTACACATTTTGAGTCACACACTGCCACTTGCACATTATTTTGGGATCAAGTAAGAAGTACAGATATTTCTCCTTCTCATTTACTTCCAAAGGTTGGCCTTCAAGTAAAGCAGGTAATCTTGTGTAATTAGTGTAAAAGTGCATGGCCATACACACAGATACATTAAATTTGCCTCGTTTCTGTAAGTTCAGTCCTCAAGGTCATTCAGTTGATCTTGTATGATATTTTACCACCCCCCCTACACAAACAATACTTCTCAACATCATTTCGACTGTGAATTTTATTAGTTCATACCTATTTTGCACAAAGTCTTTAATGAAAGTATTTAATAATAATAATCCCAAGACCAGTCTTTGAAGACTCTAAAAATAACCTTTCATCATTCTGAATTGTTCTCTTCTAATAGTACGCATTTTCGTCTCTTTTGGCCAGTCTATTTCTCATATTACAATTTTTATTCTAATCCCTACACTATCTACTTTAACTAGCAATATTATATCTGACACCATATCACATGATTAACTGAAACCCAAACAGACTGGATCTAGTTTGTCCTTTAACTAGAAAATCAGCTATCTTATCACAGAAAGATATCAAGTTACTGTGACACCATCTATCTCCATTAACTTTTGTTATATTTTTACCATATTTTCCAATTAATTTTATGTCTTTAATAGTTATTACCTCAGTTTAGATATTATATCCACTGTGGAAGACAGGCTATCAGAGCAGCAGCAATTTGACCGTATTATTTTCTCTTTTCTTATGTACAGGATATTCACATACACATCAGAAGTCTGTTTCAAGAAATATGAACAATGCATTACTTTTTTTTTTGTCTGTGAGTACACCCAATGAAAAAGCAGTTTCCTCAGTAACTAGCAGTCTATATGAACATGTCCTGTTCTTGAAATTTGCCTTGAAGTTATGAGTTAAAATAATCCGAACTCTCTACATACAGCAGAAGTGTCGAAGATGCCTTCAAAGCTATATATTTATCTGCACAGAAAGTAAGTTAGGTACACCATTTCACACAGCTGCAAATGTCCATCACTCCTAAAAAACTACACGCAAATTCTTAAATCACTTGAGTAGTTTTCAAACTACTACTGGGCCAGAGAGAAAGGCAAATTCCAGTTGTGCTAGCCTACCTCCTTTGTAGATGTTGCTGCTATTTAATTAATAAACAAATTTTAAAAATGGATTGTCAGATGAAAGAGTTCATTAACATACAAATTAACAATGGATTTATCAGATCTTTCACCAGCTCAGTCTCCCAGGCCACAGAACCATGACTGAAGGTGTGATAGGAGCCAACTTCTGTAAATGGCTAATTGTTGTCTTCTGAAAAGTTAGCCATCAACAGAAGGGACATGAAGTCTCAGTAACTCTCCTTTTATAAACTCGGGCCAGAAATTTTGAAAGACTTTCTCAGGTATTTCTTACATTTTCTGATCCAAGTCAGGTCTGAAATCTCTTAGCAATAGGTTTTTTATGAGTCATTTGTAAACTTTCCATCCATTTCTTTTTAAAAAATCCCAAACACTGTAACTGAGGGAAAAAGGCCTAAATCCCATAGATGTTTTTCCTAATGGCTTATTTCAGATTAGTTGAATTACTTCACTGCACCATAAAAGATGGTTCTCTTCCCTTGAATCCTAATGCTTATCCAGGGCCTGGTTTCACAGGCTGGGGCACTCTTTATTCTATTTTCAAAGGTGGCAATGAGAACGCATGAGAATCTTCCAGAAATACAGGACCCCAAAAAAGAGAGAATGTAGATACCAGAGAAAAGGAAATAAAATTTCCATAGAACATCTATGCATTTCTTTGGCATAACAAATCTTGAACCAAAAATTTTGCTAATCTCAGTGTTCAAAATTCATAGAAAAATTTAATTGTGTAGGAATGGGGGAAAAAAAGAGGAGAAAACACAAACTTCCTTGTCTCTAAGTTCTGTTCCTACTTTTGCAATTTTTCTTTTGTTTCATGTAAAACATGAACTGTTTTCTCCTACAGCTGTCTTTCTGATTTAGGCATTTAACTCTCACCTTCATTTTAGATGACGGTTTCCTTAGTTCGACTCTCTTTAATCAGTAGAAAGAGTTTTCAAAAGCCTGGAAGGATCAGTTCTGTTCAAGACTATGTAGCTTACTTAAGCAAATAATTTCTCTTTCTGGTAACTTTCAAAAGGCACTGACTCTATTTTATAGAGTGGAAAATAAAGCACCTATTTTAGACTAATTCCCTAATTAGGAGATTTAAACTATGAAACTAATTAGATGAACTTGATCCTAAACTGTCCCTTATTTTCTATCTTTATTCTATGGCATATCTATACAAAAATGTAATCTTTCTAAATAAGTATATTCATGAATTAAAACATTCAGGGGTCTTGATTGAACAGAACATCTGATGGTTGCTAAACTTCAAACACATTAGCTATAGCTCTGAAGTCAGTGAGATTATTTCTACAAATGCTTCGATGGACTAGAGAGAGCGTTTAAGAGCCAAGCCTTGCCATTACTGTATATTACATTAACCATTGGAGAATATGCCCAAGTTTTACATTTTCTGCTTTATAAAGGTTTTTGCTATAAAATGTTAAATGGCCTTTTCAGCTGAAACTCTGTAAGGCTAAGAAGGCAAGCCCTTTTGTGCATACTATATTACTTCTATTAAAATGATCTGAAGTACATGTATTTCCAGTGACCTGTCTTCGAGCATCTTGCTGAAAAATGTCACAATTAGCAGCAGACTCCTGCTGAGGGTTTGATTAGACAGTAAGGAACTAACTTTGCACCTCTGGAAGTTTGACTTCAACTGAAAATGTCTCTATTGGTTTCAGCTCATTCCCCACTGAGTACACGTCCATACCACAACATCATCACAAAATTTAGCATGATGAACACAGCAGTTCCTAAGGGAGGAGCATTAGGAACAGAAAAAGAAACAGTGCAGATCAATCCTTAAGCAACAAAGAAAATTACATCATCATACAGGAATTAGTGCCCTGTAAAAGAAAAGAAAAAATGGCAAACTGATAGGTAGACATATATCTGGCTGGAGACTAGTGAACAGACAAAACAGTTACCATAAATGCGGAGAATAATGGAGTGGGATTTGCACCATGTGCCAGGTGGTGTAAACCTAGGAGTTTCTGATGCCCTTGGAAAGTTCCAGTACCCACACTTCTAAAAAGGATAGCACAGCTACAACCAAGGGTGCTGGAAGGTGTTGACTTAAAGGAGGACTTTAAGGATTAAGTCTAGCTGTTCTTGTGTTTTATCAAATTATTAAGCACCAAGTTAGCTGCTTTAAATTCCTGTATTCATGTTCTTGGTCTGCTGCAATCACGAAATCATGCACCTTAAACTAGTCTGTAGAAAAAATGTCTTGAGACAACTCTTTTAATCTCACATTTGAAAAGATCTAATAGCATTAAGCCATTATGGATCAAATGAATTCTTTTAATTCACTGGGAGACACACATGCCCAGCTGCCACTTTGAGTTTTAGATCCCAAAGAGCACTGATGACTCAGAAATAGGCTAAATTTGCCAGATGCTCAATTACTCAGTGACAAAGTGTCTTATGTGTACCTGAGCATGTTTTGAAGCACTTGAGGCCCTGATGTCTCATAGAAGCTGCTGGAAATTAGGAACTGCATAAGGACAGAGCCCAGATCCTTGATATTTACGGTTATGTAATCCACCTCCAGGTGGGAGGTCAAATGTCATTACCTCCATCCACCATCTAATCTAATTTGAAACCTAAGTCCTCAGAATTCCTCTGAAGAGACATTCCTCCCATCAGGATTTCTGTCCTTTCTAGGTATTTCTTAGTGACATGCAGTGAACCTCTTCCCTTGTCAAGAAGGTTGTTCTAAATTTCTTGCACCCCACGTGAACTTTTCTTAGCCACAAAGGTTTAGAGACCATTTCTTGATTTTTCTTTTTGCTCATGTATTGCCCAAATGTATACACTCATTGATTCGTTCAAATTGAAGGGACGACTAAGAGTGACCCTCAGCTTAGTGACTGCTTGTTGGGATGGTGAGTTCACTGACAGGAAGGTCAGCCCAGCTGATCATAGATGTGCTCCACACAAACCAAACATCAGAATGATCCTTAACATGGCTGTGGCAACCGAGAGACTGCAACCACCAAGGTGAACAGAGTCTGCAGAGGGGGGTTTCTGCTCATCTTTCTATCTCAAAACCAGTGAACAGGATCAGTCATCAGTGTTGTCACATCCATCATCAGCTATGTTTCCACCTGAAAAATTTAAGGGGAGCAAGGCCTTTTCCTGTGGTCCTGTGGATTTGTTTAGTTGCTGGTGTATGCTGTGATGCAATGAAGGGTCCCATGTGCTGCATGTCAGGACGCGCTATTCCCTATGGAGTCCAGGTTTGGGTGTCACCTCTGTGTGGGCTGTTGTCAAAGGCAGCCTGTGTGAGGTGCACCACTTCACAGATGGAAAGAAAAATTGCATGGACATGAGGCTCTTGCCTGTAGAGCCAGAGAGTGAGTCCTGGGTCATTTTATTCGTTGTTAAAGCAAGAGCATCCTCCGTACAAGCTGTGAAACATTGGTTTAAGTACAAGCACACAAAAGAGGAACCTAAATTCTGGTCTGGCGTTTCCCAAATGGATGTGACAGCTATTTTCTCTTTGTTAAGACTTCTCCCAGAAATGTGACTTGAAGTCATTGCCTTATCCTCCTGGCTCTGTGAAACAGCTTTCTGAAAGATGTCTGCTGTGACTTTAACCCTTCAGTCCTGAACTCTGCTGGTGCTTTGTTTTGGGGAGTGAGGAGCTAATGCAGGAACTTCCTTGGGAAATGAAGAGCCTGAAAGCATCCTGCAAGCACTAGGATCATACCTTTTCCTGCCCTTGTCAGCATCCTGAAGGATAAAAGCTGGATGTTCCCTATCACTGACATGTGCAAGAATTATAACCAGATATAGCCTGCCTGGCTGAAACCTTCATGAATAATTATGGCAGATACAGCAGAGCTCTGCACTTTGGTCTAGCCTGTTCTACCAACTTCTCCTTGCCAGATTAAATTTGCCTACTAAAAAAAAATCCTTCAGTTCATTTAATTTTTTTTCAGAACAATTGGATTTTTCCTACATTAATTAGCACATGTTTTGTTTTATGAGTCTTACACAGAAAGAAGCTGGGGAATTATTTAGCTTAAGAGAAAATATTAGAACTTGTCAAGATCTTTGCTGCTGTTGTTGTTGTTGTCGTTGTACTATGCTCTATTAATGCAGATGAGCAACAAATATGCTTCTATAAATTGAATCTGACTATGGCGGCCCCAAGAATAACCCAAGGCACAAAACTAGGGGAAAAAAAAAATAGAGAGACAGAAAATCTCTCTCATTATTTTACTATAAAAATCTTAATTAGTCCCAAAGGTTTTTGTTATAAAATTCAGATAGGTAAGGCACAGAAACTTTTTGTCAAGCAGACTATGCAAAAAGTAGGACAGTGACACAAAAAGAGTTGCAAATGAAGCTAGACTTGTATTCTAACAAGTGAAATATTTATAAACCTACAGAGTTATCTTCCCATGGAACAGGTAAGGTAGTATAAATAAATTACATTTCAGAAATTAATACTTTCTTTTAATTCAATTTATCCTTGAAAATTAATAGAATTCTACCAATCTTTGAGGCAAAAACTCTCCACACATTTGCTTCTATAGTACAAGGGAAAGATTATTAGTGCCTTGTAGTATGGTGGTTGCAAATTAAATATGGAAGTTTGCAGCAATTTGAATATCATAGGGAAATTATCTTTTCCTGTCTATATCTTTCAGCCTCTACAGCTAGGATTTTTAAATTAGGCTTATAATATTTTTTACTTCCCTGAACTATTACCCACAGCTATATTACAGCTAATCAAAAAGCTCCAGTTCCAGAAATGCACAGAACAAATCAGTAAATGCACGATAGCTCCTGGCACCTCATGACAAGAAATTGGTCCTTGAATTTGACACATGGAGAAATACATCTTAAATTCATGCATTATCTCTCAACTTGACCTCTGTTTACAGTCTGTGATTAAGTGTTCATACAGAGCAGTACTCCACTCCAAACTTGCATCTGGTGTATGCACTGGAAAACAAAAAGGCACTTTGCTCACTCAACTGGTGAAGGCATCCTCTCATTTTAAAACCAGTCTGGATAGCTGACTACTTCTCATTTTACCTTCGTTGTGATTCAGCAACAGTTCTGACACACTGGTCATGTCTTCATTTAAGACCTAAACCTTTTATGCCAATACATGAGTGTTTTGATTATAATATTAATAGGTAATCTTTTGCACAATTTCCAGTAGGTTTCTCTAGAATCTCTCTGTAAAAAATTAGTTGCAATCTTAGCATGGCAAGGACAGCTGCTGCTGTGGATGACACCTATCCTTCTCACACATCCCTCATGGGCTGAGCTGTGAGACAGGTGTGATGTCTGGAAGTTTTACATACCCGCAGAGAAACAAAACCAAAAAAACCCCATATTTCAGTACTTGGGCTAGGCAGGGTGATAATTACCCACCTAATTCCTTATTGCAATCCAGCCCTTAAAACCTAAGTCTTACTGAATTCTATATACAGACGTGGGAGGGAATGATGTAAAAAGCTGATTTATGACTTTATATTTTTTTTTTAATACTGTTATGTTGCACAGGGAAACAGGATACACCTTATCTTCTGGTCAGCTAAACATTAGATCATAATCCCTTGCCAGTTATGGCCTTTAACCATTTCAAAAGGGACTGGATAGGGAAACAAATAGCTGTGGGAAAAAAGCAATCTTTATTTATGGCGATACAGACATCAAAATTGCTTTACCCAGCTAGTATTCCAGAGATGCACAAGCATAGATCAGTAAAACAGCAGTTCCTGGTAGGTTTTGATACAAAAGAATGGACTTTTCCTCAGGCATTTTCTTTCCCATCAGCTCACACAGCGTTTTCTGTTTATTCACTCAGTAGCATTCATTGATCAATTACTCAGCTGTACTTGGCATAAGGAAAGTAATAGTTCACTGGTGAATCCAAAAACAGGCAATATGCTTGTATTTAGTCTTTGTGCTGTTAAATACCTGTGCACTCTCTTTTATTTTCTGTAATCTATCAGATGTTTCATAAGGGGTAATTCAATATTGTTTGAAATAGGAAGCATTCAGCATTCAGAAAATTACAGTGACGTTTTGGGGTTTTTTTTTAAGTTATATCCCAATAGTGTGGGGAATAGTTATTTATTTATGGGGACAGCAGTAAGAAAACAGGATGTTATCTTACAAATGTGTCAGTCACTAGTTAGGATAGTGATGAATTTGGAGCATTCATAGAATCATAGAATGGTTTGAATTGGAAGGGACCTTAAAGGTCATCTTGTTCCAACCCCCCTGCCACGGGCAGGGACACCTTCCACTACACTAGGTTGTTCAAAGCCCCATCCAAACTGGCCTTGAACATTTTCATGGATGGGGCATCCACAGCTTCTCTGGGCAACCAGTTCCAGTGCCTCACCACCCTTCCCATCTTATACATTTAGTGAATAAATTATATAACCATATGTATATATTTATAGAGAGAAAAATGTGAGTACAATCTAGGAATGCTTTAGTCCTGCTCCAAATAGGGAAAGGCTGCAAAACTAAATTACCCCAGCTATCATGGGAACAATGCTAATGTAGAAGGGATGAAATCCCTTTAGTTCTCATTGGTAATTCTGTTACTGTGTGTCTTTAGAGAGAGAGAGAGAGATTTACCCTGAAGACCTCCTTAAAAATATCTTAGGAAGAATACAATGCATTAATAAGGGAAAAGCGGAAGGCATTTCATAAATAATATCATAAGCATAATATATCTTAAATATTAGAGAAGGGAATATTTTTAATACATATAAACGTTCAAAAAGGCTTGAGCTAGAAGAAGGACAATTGCATAAAGCTTTCTCAATGTTGTACTGAAAATGTAAAACTTATCAAACTTTACTGCTGTTAGAAAACCAGACCATAACTCCCATAAATCCTTTTATGAATATGAAAATATTTGCAGAGTTTGGCTAGCTGGTATCTGTGAGTAACTCCATTATTTTATATTTATGGTAAGGATATATGCCTGTGTCAGCCAAAATCCAGCATCCATAGCAAACCTCAATAGCAGAAAAAGCAGCACAAATACAACAAAATCCAGGTATGTCTGTGCTCTCTGGACTGACTGAGTTACTTGTTGCAGAAATCTAAGAAAATGCAACAAGTTAGATTTTTAACATCATTCCCTGCCATCAGTAGGGACTTTCCCTTCCAGACAAATTTAGGTGGTCTCAATTCAGTGTTGGGGTTTTGGTTGGTTGGTTGGCTTGGTTTTTTATGTATTTTGTTTGTTGGTTTGGGTTTTTTTACAAAAGCTTTTTAATATTTAAAATTAATTTTAACTATGAAAAAAAAAAATCAGACTTGAAATCCTTGTGAAAATGTTTGTTCCAAAGCGCAGGTAAACATAACTAAAACCCTCAAGCTGATTTTATGATACAAAAGTGTTTTAAGTTAATTAAAAATATAATATCAAAAATATTATTTCACCATTACTATCATAATCAGTAGTCCTAGTTCATATCGTCAAGCATTATATATTTATTGTCATAGTCATGAACATCATGGTCAGATGCCTCCATCTTCTTCTTGCATACTAAGTTTGGAATGAATTTTGCAGACATCGGCAAGTTGGTGATTTTGTATGTCTTTTCTGTGATAGAGATGTATGTATTAGTCTCTACTTACATATGACTCCCCATCTTTTTATTTTCTTCTGAAGAGCATAACATATTATATTAATTTTATGCAACCATTTATCCATTATTAGACCTGGGTAAATTATTATCTGGAGCATAAAGTAAATTTTTCATACTTGAAATTTTGTTAAGGAAGGTCAGTTCCACTGCCCTTTTGGATCTAGGCAGTTAATCCCATCTCTGATTGATGTAAATATGTTGGTTGTCCCCACTCGTAAGTTCAGGGGAAAGTGTAGCGGAGCCTGTGTTACAGAGGTCTAAATACACACATATATAGAGAAAATATGCACTTAACAGACATCTCTATAAATCATGAACAACACAAATGGTTTAATACTGTATCTCCTTTCTGGCTAACCAGACTTATAGTTCACTGGTAGAAGGCACACAGGTTCTGCACGCCCTTAACTTAAGGCATATCACGCTCATTTGAGGATTCCATGGCACTCTATCCAGGCACCATGCCCAGATCCTGGGCCTCTTCATCCGTTTTCAGCTCTCACCTTGGCTCTCACCAGAGTATAGTTTTCTCTGCCGGCTGGCTAGCACAGTCCAAAGTTTGCTGGCAAAAGTATGTGTATACGTGCACACACATGTATACATGTGCACACACATGTATATACACACACACAATCAGGAGGCCACATTTGCACAACAAATAGCCAGGAATAGAGTTGGTCAGGAAGATGGATCAGAGTGCAGTAATCAAATGCAGGGCTTGAGGAGCAATTACTTGCTTATATGTCCCCTCAATCTCCCTTCCTCTCCATTTTGCCATGTTTCTTTTCCCTGATACACCTTAATCCTTTACTTCTTCACCCTTACCCCTGCCTAGACAAGTAACCTGTCCCTAATCACTTTTTCCCAAAGGGCCCATTTTGGCTACATCAATACCCAAATTTGATGTTTCTAACATTATTGCCTAGGTCACCTTGGTCTTACATGGTACTTCTGATTGGCTATGGTCCCTCTTGGCCTTGCAAGACTGGTCCCCAAAACGTTCCCAAAGCTCCTTTTCAATTATTTCTGAAGTTCAACCATTTCTCACACAATTCCCTCTTAACCATCTGTGAAATTTATCCATCCCTCATGACACTATCTGTAATATTTGTCAGCTGTCTCATCCAGCAATTTTTCATGTCAGGTTTAATAATTTCTTATATTCTGTTTATTTTGCAAACCCTCAGGACAAGGCCTACTCATCTCCATGCATACTTGAACAAAGTGTAAATTTTAGTTGGTATTGCAAAAAAATTATCACATTTTTTTTTCTCTTTCTTTTCCTTTTTATATAAGGATTCTTCTTTTAATTAATTCAAATATTTGAAATCCTGTTTGTTTGGGGTTTTTTTCTAGATTGTCAGCATGTGCTATGCATGATTTCTAGAAAAACTCATCCTCTAAGCCACACCAAATCACTGGGAAATTGTTTTGAAATAGGAATGACAGTTAATAAATTACTTATTTTCTTATACAACTTTTCAGGCAATTGAAATATCAAAAATATCTCAGAATCTTAGAATCATAGAATATCCTGAGTTGGAAGGGACCCACAAGGATCATTGAGTCATTCCTGGCCCTGCACAGGACAGCCTCAAGAGTGACACTACGTGCCCGAGACTGTTGTCCAAATGCTTCTTGAACTCTGTCAGGCTTGGGGGTGTGATCCCTTTCCTGGGGAGCCTGTTCCAGTGCCTAACCACCTTCTGAGTGAAAAAACTTTTCTTAATACCCAACCTAAACCTCCCCTGACACAACTTCATGCCATTCCCTCAGGTCCTGTCACTGGTCACTGGAGTAAAGAGATCAGTACTTGCTCTTCTGCTTCCCCTTGTGAGGAAGCTGTAACCACAAAGAGGTCTCCCCTCAGTCTTCTCTTCTCCAGGCTGAACAAACCAAGTGACCTCAGCTGCTCCTTGTATGGCTTCCCCTGCAGGCCCTTTACCATCTGTAAGGGCCTACTTTGGGTACTCTTTAATATGCTCTTTATGTTTTCATTGGTTCCCAATTTGCTTAACACTCACCCACAATAAAACAGTCTATATGTGCAGTCAAGCAATTTTATTAAAACATTTCTTTTAACACAACTAATCAACATTAGTCACTGCCAGATTTTGTCTACTGCCTTCCACATTCAAAAAGGAATGCTTAATATATGTGTTTGATTTTTCATTTCCAAGAGCTATCTTTGTTCATGGTGACTGATACAAGAGATCAAGGGTACTCCAGTTTTCCCACATGGGCAAGTGTATATGAACTCAGTCCTTCCTGGCCAGTCAACATGCCAGAATCTGTGCTAAACTGGATTATTTCTTAAAAATTTGAAACAGGAGACAGACAGTGGTATTTTATAACTGTGAGTCAGACAGGATGCAGCTTATTGTATGCTCTCTTCTACAAGGAAAACAAACTGCACATTAAATTAGGAAGAACAACTGAATTTCACAGTGGGAAGAATGCATTAGATTAAAATAATCATAATCATAGATGTATGATACAGTGTTTAGATGCATAAAATGTTTCAGGAGAATGAAGTCCTAGACACAGGTATTTCAAGGGCTGTTTATTTACTTTATCATTTACAAACAGGTGAACAGGGAAAAAGAGGCTGGCAATCTCCTTCAAATTAATTTTCAGCAGTGGGGTCTCTTGTATTAAGGTGATAAGCAACTTGTGCTGAATCGCTATAAAGAAAGTTAACTGTCTAAAAAACTCTTGAATCAAAGGTTATCTAGAAAACAAGAAAAAATGGTTTCTATGAAGAGAATAGTGATAAGAAATGTGTAAATGTTCCAAGCCAGATAAGTTAACCATCTAATGTAAGGGACTGAAGAAGTCCTTTAATTGAACTCTAGAGCAATGCTTGAAATGTGGAATTTTCCTTCCTATTGCTTGTCAAAGCTTTCTCATTGCAGGATACCAAACTGTTCTCTTTCCTAATGATCGTTATTCCACCTGCTTTATGAAGACCATTTCCCCTCCCACACCCCCTTAAATCTGACAAGCTTTACCTTAGGAAGAGGGATAAGTACTTATTTTTCTTATTTGATGGTACAGAAAAGTATAAACCCTAATTTTAAAAGGGCAGGGTTGACTCAAAGGGGTTTTTTAGGATCAATAAAAATTCATCTGCCTGACTGCTGTAACGTCTGCTCTACACACCCCCTTTTGTCTTTGTCTTCCCCAGTTCTCTTTATAGGATATATCTTGTTCCTTTTACCTTCTAATAGCATTGTTGATCATTTTCATTCAGACACATGATGAGACTGATGAAAATATCAAGAGACTTGAGATGATAGAGCTTGTAGATTAGAGACTGTAGACCAGTAGTTGGAGCCCATATTCCTGAATGCTGGTGATGTCCTCAAATGAAATTCCTTTTGCTTGTGAACTGCTGAACTGCTCTGAAACAGAAAGAGGATTTTCATCATATTAGACAAGGTTGCTGTTTTGTTTTAAAAACTACTTACTGTACTGTTCTTTGGCTTTTACTTTTTAAATGATTTCATGCATTTTTCCCTGAAAAAGTGCTATGCCACCTTCTGCAAAAAGTTTTCTTGCACAAGATTAGGCATTTTTCTAAGTATTTCCTCTTATGGACAATCATGGAAAGCAGCTAACTTTATCTGCATACCGGGAAAAGCTACTGAGAGCAAATTTAAATAATACCTTTAAGGAAACAGTGGGATAAAAAGGTCTTTTAGCCTGTCTGAGTATCTTATTCAACCTGATTCTTCAAAGTCTAAGTCTAATTTCCAGTCCTGCTATAAGCCACATGTCGTGACCTTGCTAAGTGGGTGGAAATCACAGGGAGACAAATAAGAAAAGAAACAGAAGAAAGAAAGAGAAGGAAACTTCAATTACAGTAGCAAGAACAATGAGTAAATCAAAACCGTTTCTATTAGTTCAGTGGATAGATTCCTTTTTTTTCTGAGTGTAGTCTGAATGGTGTATTCCATAAGAGCCACCAACAATTCAAGTGTTTCCATTGAGTAATTGATTTATCTGCTTATTGAAACCCCTGTATCTCCTAAATATTTCTCTTTTTCCCATCCCTGACTTTTCCAGTATTACGATTAAATCCTGAGCTCTTAAATAATTTTCACATTTTTTTACATTCACATGGATGTTATAAAATAAACAACATCTTGCTACAGTAGTCACATACCAGAAAATACTGAAATCAGTAGGATTGCAATGGATCCAATTTTACTGATCTCAAACAAAAACCAGTGTGAGTTGTAGAGCTGATCCTCCTAAGTCTCTGTCACATATATGCACATGGAAATGTTATCCTAACTGAATAAATTCTCATAGCTATGCCCAGGGTGGTATTTTACACTCATTCTATTTCTGAAATGAAAGCAGAAAATAACATTTGAAGTGACACTATGGTTAAAAAAATATAGTGATCAATGTACATGTCCACTAAAAAGGATATGGTGCTCCTGCATAGAATATTATGCTATTAAAATGAGAGCAAGATCTTCAGAATTGATGTTTTTAACATGGTTGTTATGGAAAATATCACTGCATTAATTTGCACTTTGAGTTCTTTGCTCATCTGCAGCCATTGTGTCTGAGAGTGCAGCAATATTGCATATTTTTGCTTTCTGTGCCCTATTTGTGTTATATTTGGTCTACAACAGTTTCACAGCCCTGAATGCAATCCCTGAAAAGTTTTAAGAGGTAGCTTTTCTGAAAGTGTGAACTCTGCATTGAAATGCAGGTGGTCAGAGATGGGTTCATCAAGATGTCACATCCTGGGGTGTAATTATGACTCATCCCTGAAGGCAAGGGAAGGTAACTAAGGTTCTCCTTAATAGACCCCTTGGGGCACGTTAGAGTGAAACAACACTAAATGACTGGTGTTTATATACATATCTATCTATCTATCTATCTATCTATTTATCTATCTATCTATTTATCTGCCTTTCTCTCTCTATATATATGTAGGGTTTGTTTTAGAACAACTTGATTTCAGTGGAAAGGCTGCATATAGCTGTTTTGGTTTCATAATGCTATAAAGGTATAAATATATCGCTAAAGAGAATATATAAGGAGAAGAAAGAAAGAGAATGAAAGAATAATAGTAGACAATGGATAGGGAAGATATCACCATCCATGAATACAGTGACAAGACTTGATTGTTGCAGTTTCAATGGCTGTTGGTCAAAGTGATGGTCACAGTCTAGATCCCTTGGGATCCTGAAACAGAAAGTTCAGTGGGTTAGTATGCATTCGGGTTTGGGTGGGAATGCCCTGGTACCTCCCTTGGAGAGTAGAGTTTCACACTGTCTGATGAAACACTGTGGATCTGTTGCACCACTGTGGATCGTGCACAGTCCCCAGGTGAAAGGCCCCAGAAATGAGTCTGGGGGCACTTCAGGGGTCCTTTATTGTTTATGACACCTTCTCAAACATGACAGCTGCCTCTCACATCGGTGTGGTTGTGCCAATTATGCCCCATCAGAAGGGGTGAACACCTTCAGGCCTATGTGTAAGTGTGAATGTCCTGATACTTCCCAGGGCGGGGAGTTTTACACCTGAGCCAGTTGTGTAAGGGAGGACACTGGCATGATAAAAAGCGTTATCCCATCTCACGGGATCTGCTTCTTATCATCCTCTTCCCTTATTTGGCTCAAAACCCAGCTCGTTGATAAACAAAAGTTGGCTTGTCGTGGTCACTGACTGTGGTGGGTGCTCACCCACTCTGCACCGGGGCTGCCTATGCAGATCAGAGGTGTCATCATCACATACCCAAAACCTCTTCTCCTCCTCTTCACTTGGGTGTGCAAACTTGGCCTCACCAAAGCACCCACTGCTTTTGCAAATGGCCGATGATTTGAGACATTAACCATTACCATTTTAGTCTCTCATAGGAGTGCAATGAAAAACAAAGGCCAGTGCAGCTCCAGATTGTGTTGCTTTAGCAAGGAATTCCTCCGCATCTTGAACCTCACAGATCTCATAGGCAACAATCTGCCCTTGTTTATCTGATGATCCCAGGGCACAAATGACAGATGTAGCTTATTGGAAACTTCATCCTGAAGTTTACTGAGACATCGAGCTAGAAGGCTTGAAGCTTCAGGTTTAGTGCAGGTGATTATGTGTACTCCAACATTAGGTAAAATACCTGACATTTTCTTTCCTGTTAACTGTCGTCTACACTTGGATTTGCAATGTAAAATTTTTTCTTCTCTGCTTCTTTTTCACATTTGCGTCCTTAATTTATTAAAGCCTAAGTCAAACGGGAAGTTTGACATAAAAGAGAGGGATTTGGAGTTTTTAGAAACTTGATCAAGACTTAAGAAAAAGTTTACTGGAACTATGAAGGTATTTTGATACCTTTTGATACCTTTTAAATTTTTGGACAATTAACATACTTAGTCCTTTGAAGAAACAAAGTTAAGTAGTGCAGCTTTTTTTACAATATTTCCATTTAAACCAGGTGTTTTCCTTTAACTTTGTTATATTGTTATTGGGTTTTTTGCACACTATGGCCTATCAATCGAATAGAAATTTAACGGACAATATTCCATGTTCATAAAAAGATTTTTATATTTCTGTGAACAGTGCAATTAATCTTCAAATATATGTAAAAATGTATTATATTTATTTCTATACGCATTTACTTATGTATATATAAGTATAAACACCCATATATAGCAAAATAGAATTTTTTCTCTCATTTTTTTGCTAAGCTTTTTGTGCTAAAAATGTCTTTATCCAACCAACTCTTTTGTTACAAGAAGAATCTGCAGACAGACAAATGATGATGGTAAGTGGAGTTAAAATATGTGAAAAAATTAGTCTCTGATACCTTGAATGATGGAAAATCTGAAGTATTAGAAAGGAATAAAACAATAATAATATGTAGTTCTACTGATCCAGTTTTCATTAAAAGATCTCAAAGCATCTTGAAACAAAATTAGTGTCGCTGTCCCCAGAATTAAAATTATGGAAAAGAGACACAGTGAGAATATGTGACTTGTTTGAAATTGGCCACTAGGCTTGCAAGAGAAACAGATGGGAATGTTCTTCATATTCCCCACCTTCACCTGCAGTTTTCATTACTATTTACGATGTTTTAGTGTGACAGGGTTAAAGACTCAGAGAGAAAATAGTGTCTTTTTTTTTTTTTTTTCACTTTGCAACAGTGCTGTTAAAAGCTGTTTCTAGTTTGCAGTTTTGACTGTGTTCAATGCCCTATTCTTCAGAGGTAAGGCTTAGCCTTTGCCTGAAAATTCTTTCAGAGTCTATGAAAAAGTATATAAATGAGCGAAACACAGCAACATTATGTTTCATTATTCCTTGCCCTTTACTGCATACAAAAATCTCATAAATAAGTTACAGAGTGCAATCCTCATCAACGCAGCCTCCAGCACTTCTCATTTGGAGTCTCACTCATCAAAGGGCACTCTGCAATGGTGCCTGGGCTGAGGTCATAGTCCAGGGGAGAAGAGATGTTCTTCACACAGACAGATGATAAAATTGTTCTCTGGCTTCTGATTCAGTGAAAAAAATACATTAGGTTATATAGTTATCTTCATACTATGAAAATCTGTGATAAGAAATCTGATCTTGATAGGTGATAGTTTTTTCCTGTGATGGAATAAGATATTTATGAAGATGGCATATGTTGATTTGTGCACATTTTCCATGTATGTGTTAGAATAGAATAGAACAGAATAACAGGTTCTTATCAGATGTAAATCAGTGTAACTACAACAATATACAACAACTTTCCATAGCTGTTAGAAAATATCTTTCTCCTCATAAATTTCTGTATGCATACATACATACATACAGACATATTTATATATAAACCAGTTATTTATTTCCATTTAGTGTAAACTGACATCTTTACTTTTTGAAAGCTTTATGGTGACAATTACATTCAACTGCTACTCAAAATATTTCAGGTGAAATCACCCCTGTGTATTTCTGAAGAGGAAAAGTGAATGGTTATAATGCTTATTTCTCTGATAATACTTATATGTTTCTTTGTAGTTTACCAAGTACTAACAGACACATAGATGTTGATGCCGTGGATGCAGACCTTTGTCCCCATTGGTATATAGTGTTCGGCTTCACTTTTCAGAAGAATATTTGAATCTGGAAACGTTTCACACTTTTTTTTTTTCACCTTTTATTTGCCTTTTATATTGTTATTATCTTTTTCCCCTGCAAGATTTATATTGTCACACAAATTTCAGGACAGGATTCAATCACTTCCTACAGTAATTGTCCATTAAAATGTGCATATGATTAAAATATGACGGTCTGACATTCAAGCTACAGTGGCAAATTGTCTTGAATTCTGTTTTTCCAATACATAAAAAAACCCCAAACCAAAATAAAAAAAAACCCCTTACGTTGATACCTGATTCCTCTGGATTGGATTAAGTTTTATAAAGATTTATAAGCTGAGAGACAGTGCTTTCTCAATTTTACTGAAGACTTTAAGACCAAAATTACCAACTATTTGTACTTCATCAGATGGAATTCTTTAGTTTTATAATAAAACAGAAATAAATCCCATGTTATTCACATATGCTGCTGTTATCTACTTAATGCTACAATTGCAATTCACATTAAGCGGTAGTGTTGGTGTTGCGCCTCATTCTTAAAACCTGTTCTTTTTGCTGATGGATTTAGGCATAGTACCTTATTATCCTTCTAAAAAAACCCTTAATAGTGTCAATAATCTTCTCAGTGAGAAAATAAAGAAACGTTCGTTCATTCTGAAGAAGGAAATGCTTGCAGATGTTCTCTTGAAATTGTAGCCTACATTCTGGATATAGGTCTCTTTATTTTAAACATTGAGGCAGACAAACCACTGTTAGTACCTCCTACAGTCCCAAGGAGAAAGCCTCTCTGGAGGGTGATCGAGGTCCTAGATGGACTGAACAGATCACTTCAATAACTCATCGTTTTCCCTGGGCTATAAGGCGAATACGTGTTAATAGATATCTGATATGTTAAGTAACAATTAAGTTTCAAAATATGAAGAAAAATGAACAAGGAGTTATGATTTTTTTTTTTAATAAATATTAAGTCTCTGGAAGAAGGAATGTGCCTGACAAGCTAGCAGTGGTTACAAATGCATATATGGAACTTCACAGATCCATCTTCATCTCTAATGACCAGGCAACCCGGTTGCTTTACTTACAATGGTGATTGGTAAAAATGCTCCATTGATGCATGGAGCATCTCCCCAAAGAAAAGCAACCCCTTTGTGTAGTGTAAGTTCTTTTTATTTTGTTATTGGATGGATCTTTAGCAACTAGCACTCAAAGTTTAAGGGTATGTGTGGCATTATGCAGCCCACTGCAGTCTGCTTTGCTGTTTTCTGACTTTCCAAAGGGCATCCATCAATTTAGTTGCAGAATTCCAGTCTGGCTGCTCAGTTAAAGCTTGTTCTTCATGTTGTGGTGTTGCCAGTTTTGGTCTTCCTACTCCCCTGGGCTGCTGATTTGCATATGGTTGACAGTTTATTTACGTGTTCCTTGTGGGTTTTTTGTATAGTGTTAGGGCTTAAATCTGTTTGGAGGAATTTGTACACAAGTAGAATTAGTTGGCATCCAGCTCTGAATCTAATAATTAATGATGAATGAGTACACAAGTACCCATGCTCTCCTCAGGCTTTCTGAACCAGCAGAATAATTAACCAAGCACCTCAGGCAGGCTTGCTTTAAGAGGAAGAGAGTTCCAGAAACATAATGCTACAGTTCTGTGATGTATCAAGGCTGTTTTCCTTAGCTCAAAAATGTAGAATGTATTCCCTCTTCACTTTGACTGACATTCCGTTTCTATCTAATTGCTGCTTTTTCTCTTAGATCTTAATCATTTGCATCACACTTTACAGAGAAAAAGATCAAAGATCAGAGGGTAAGAAGATATGAAATAGGTTTCTTAGCTGACCCATAGTCATGTATAAAGATGAACATAAAATTTGAGGCCTGTGGGGATTTGCCTCTCCCTTAGCAGTAGAAATGCTCTGACAAGACAAGAGATTATGGGTTTTAACTATCTCGTGAATAAACACATTCTTCAGTCAGCAGAGAACCTTTTTTGGGTACTATATGGACTAAAACACAAAAAATTACTAAAGAATTGCTCTATATTGTGCATTCTGTTCTTATATGAGGACAGAGGGAAAACCAGAAAGATTAGGAAATAAATAGGAAAAATATAGAAAATATTTCCTTGTTGATATTTCTGGTGTACCACAGTGTTACTGAACTTATTACTTCAGTTGAGTAAAAGCCTCTAGATTAAAATCTGAAATTAATGTGTTACTGATTTCAGATTTATGGTTTAATTTATGGGTAGATGAGGGTGTCTGATCAGTGTTGGAAGCACTTGAAAATTCAATGGCAGTACTAATTAATAGATATTTATAGAACAAAATATTCCTCCTTATAAATTCCTTATTTGTCCATAACTTGAGTAGTGTGTACAATATATGTCAGAAGTGGAAAAAGTGCAGGGTTGTCATAGCAGTATGGAATATCTTCTCTACAGAAAGAGTTGAGTAGTCTAGGTGTAATCACCCTGGAAAGGAAATGATCTGGGAGAATATGGAGGGGGAGTTTCTACAAGATGAGTATCATGAGAGGAGAGTAGGAAATGATTGGTCACTGTCTTTTCCAGTATGACCACTAGGATTTATCAAATGAAGCTGCAGTAGATGACAAAAAAGAACTTAGGACGTTTCTCTGTGCAATGGCCTGCAGACACAAGCAAACACTTCTCACTGTAAGAGTGGTCAAACATTGGAATAGTTAGCCCAGAGACGTTGTGTCATCTCCACATGTTCTTTCAGATTTTCAAAACCCAACGAGGCCTACTTCTGAACAACCTGCTTTATCTGATTCTGTTTTAAATAGGGAGGTTGGACAACATGATCTCCAGAGGTCCCTTACTATCTCATCCTCTCTGTGAGCCTGTGACAATGCTTGTCAGATAATATGTATGAAAAAATTCATTTACTTTCAAGCACAACCTACTTTCCATGATTTCCTTCTTCTTGGTTTCGTGATTTACTAGAGCACTTTTCATCTTCTCGCTGTCAGTGGTAGACTGAGCACCATGTTTATGTGTTTACAAGATGAGAAAGATCTGCCACATTATGAAAATTCATGACTTAGAGATCAGGGTGCTGTCATGAGTTCACACACATAGCTGTGTCTGTAGAAAAGGTAGACTAGACACATTGTAAAGCTTGAACAGCCACAGATACACAATATTTTTTTCCTTCACAGTGTGAAGGAAACACAACTTTTACACTGTGGCTATTATATCCAGCACCATCTTATCTTTAGTAGCTGTTATCTTAAGTCAAGGAACTCTGTTGGAGCAATCTGCTGAAGTTGCCTACACATACTTGCTGTAGCCACCTTCAGACTGCAGGACACTTAGCAGCTTTGTTAATACAGATATATCCATTTATAATGTTAATGCGTCATAATTGAGAAGAGAAAAATAAAAATATGTCCAATGGGAATCTCATGTAAGACCAAGCACAAGATGCAGGCTGGAGGATGAACAGATCAGGAGCAGCCCTGCTGAGAGGGATTTGGGGGTGCTGGCGGATGAGAGACTGGACACAAGCCGGCCATGTGCACTCACAGCCCGGAAAGCCAACTGGAACCTGGATTGCATCAACAGCAGCCTGGGCAGCAGGTTAAGGGAGGTGATTCTGCCCTTCTACACCACTCTTGTGAGACACCACCCAGTGCTGCATCCTGCTCTGGGATCCCCAGCACAAGAAAGACATAGACCTGTTGGAGGAGGTCACCAAGGCAATTAGAGGAAAGGATCACTTCTCCTATGAGGAAAGGATGAGCGAATTGGATATGTTCAGCCCAGAAGAAGAGAAGGTTTTGGGGTGACCTTATTGTGGCCTTCCAGTACCTGAAGGGAACGTACAAGAAAAATGGAGAGGGACATTTTACAGGAAAAAGGGGAATGTCTTCCAACCGAAAGAGACTAGTTTTAGGTTAGATATTAGGAGGAAGTTCTTTGCTGTGAGGGTAATGAGGCACTGGAACTGGTTGCCCAGAGAAGTTGTGGATGTCCCCTATCCATGGACATGTTCAAGGCCAAGTTGAATGGCGCTTTGAGAAAGCTGGCCTAATGGAAGGTGTTCCTGCCCATGGCAGGGGTGTTTGAATAAGATCTTCCAGGTCCCTTCCACTCCAAACCATTACATATTCCTCACTCTTAGAAGACTAGATGTTCTCTCCTTTTTTTTCCCAATTAAAACAAATATTAATGATAGTATGACAGAAGGTTATGAAGTTGATAGCCTTGGAGAATTTGGAACTCTTCAGAAACTGTCTAGACATCCTCAGAAACCTTCTTCTGTGTACCTGCTCAAACCCTGACATTTCCACACTGATGGTCACCACCCAAGAAGTGTAAAATGTTTGTAATACTTGGCTTCAAGTCTCATTGTCAGCTGATTATCTGTCTTTCAAAAGACTGAGACATATGTGTGAGTCAACATTAGATATTTAGATATTTAGATCTGCAACTGAAATAAATATGTACAGTTCGATTGATCACTTTTGAATATACCTGAAATTGTACAGGCAAATGATAAGCAAAGAAGCAATGAAGAGAAACAAAAATGACATTATTGCATTTGCAGTTGAATATCAAGCGGGTATTTACTGAGATAAATCAGCTTGTAAACAGCCTTCATTGCTAATTGCTCTTGTCTTTGAGGCTATTAGCAATGTAATATTTTATTTAATTGATTAATAAATTAAAATTTTAGTAAATAAATGTTTTAAGGATAAAATAACTAATAGCTTACGAACAGCTTAAAGCCATTCATTTTGGCCTTATTTACATGAAAGAAAGTGAAGGCTCATCACTACATTATGATAATAACAGCCAAAACACGGCAATCAGTACAAAGCAAGTGGCATAGAAGAAGCTGCACAGTACACCCTGTGCTTTCTGTGAACTCTCAGTGCCATATACATCAATCAGCTCTCACCACTATGATAGAATATAGTCAGATCTTCCATTCCAAGAAGGTAAACAAAGGCGTTTTGTCTCTTCTTTATTGTACAATGCTTTGAGAGTGTTTTCATCAACATATGGTTCTTGCTGGTCAGAAAATGTAATGTTGACGTTGCAGTGTCCCCTGGTACTGTACCACTCATCTAGACCAGGGCTGAATGGGTTTTCTCCAGTCCGTAGGTGGTTGCTTGTCATTTCAAAAATTCTGGGGTAAAACCACACTGTGGCCAAAACCAGGCTGCTCTTTACTCTGATACTGGACATATCCCGAGAAAGAACTACAACACAACATGAGAAGTTTGGTATAAAACACATCCACAATGTATGTGGGTAAAAGGGAATTTCCTAAATGTTTGTTCCACAATTGTAGAATCAGTCAAGGAACTCACAGGAAGAACTATTTATAGAAGCACTGAGAAATATAGTTTTAAAAAGGCTATTAAATAGAGTTATTTGGGGACAGTTTCCCTAAAGTGAGTGAAAGAAAATGTAGGTCATTTTGGATTAAGAAATCCCTCTTTTGAAGTTCTAATCCCCTCTCTAGCACCACATTCAACATAAATTTAGTTTGGGCTTTATGAATAGTGTGATGCATTTTTAAATGATGAATGAATAATGAGAAATGGTCCTGATCACAAAAAAAAAATAAATTTCAGCAAAACTTATCAATTACTATGAGAGATTACTTCAGCTTTCTATGATACAACACTGCTTCAGTGTGCTTTTGTAAGTCACCTTCTGTACAATGACTGATCCTAAAAAATGATAATAAGAGCATCATACATTCACTCTATATGTGTAAATTATAATGAAAGGTTATTCATTAATTTCAGCACTTCCCTCAGAAACATGGTAGAGTTTCTGGTGAGAGAATAAGAGAAAAGACACTTTTTCTTTCCCAGGGGACTAATAGCTTTTGGCCAGGGCACTGAAATAAGCAGAAGACTCAGCTGATTTGGTTTTGCTGAGCACTTGCTCTAGGGAAGATACAACTGATAACAGAAGATGCAAGAAGAGGGTTATGAGGTTTAGACTACTCTATCTGCTTCAGAGCAGTGCTCTGAAACTTGGGGCAATGACAGAAACAGAGATATTGACTGCCTGGCATAATCTTGTGTGCGGCTTGTATGTCTTGGTTTTAATCACTAGAAGTTTAGAAGGTCTTGTTTCATTTCAGGGAAGAATGAGGCTGTTTTGAAGCCACAGAGATGTTTTTTCAGTAAAGGATAATTTGTTCCTATATAGTTGGGATACATGATGCCCATCTAGGTGGTATCTTTGCAGATGACTCTGAAGATGATTGTGTGTGTGAGTGTGAGAAAGAGAGAGAATGAGTGTATGTGTGTATGCATTTAAAACAGCCAAAGTAAGTGTTTCTTCTTCATTGCTAATTTAAGTAAGAGTTGAGGCTTCTTTGAGAAAGGGCTTCCAGTTAATTTTAGAACTCAGTTGATTCAAGCACCTTCTAACTTCAAGTAAAATAATCACTACAGCACAGAGATCCTATCAATCATAGCAAGGTTTGCATGCTTATTTAGCTGGCTTGTAATTAAAGGCAGCTAAAAATATCATGCATGAATGGCAAGTTTCTACTTTTTTATTTAGCTCATCTCCTTCAGAGAGAAGACACAAGTCCCATCAATCACACAGTTGGTAACTGAAGTCATTATCACTAAAATTAAGGCAATTATATACAAATGAATATTAATGAATCTTCCAGTCAAAATCCAGGTCAGTTTCCAAGAATTTTAATAAAAATATAAAGAACTGTGTGTCTCCATTTAATCTTTTGTCAAATAATCAGTACCAGAAAGGACGCACCTTTTGTATTAAGCTAACATCATGGATTGAGGTTTTAATGAAATTAATAACAGTATTTTTACAGCATGGTGCAAAGTGATGTATTAATTAACATTGTTCTCCTAAAAAGTGACATAATGTTACACTAACTTAACTTTGAAGTTGTCATTTCTAGTTTCCATTAGCTCTATTACAAGGAGAAAAAGGATTGTCAGTGCGCCATGCTCATTCAAACGAGTAAAATGAGATTGTATTGTTTTAAGTCTAAAAGGAATCATATGATCTGAACTCTGCCAGATTGATCTCTGTGTCCCCCATAAGAAAGACCATCAGACAATTTGTCCTCTCCTCTCTAAGTCAAGTCACGTTTACTTACAGCCGAGCTAAAGGTAAAGGAAAAGGGAATAAGTCAGAGTAGCTTTCTTTGAACTGTGCTTCACCCCATGTCTCTGGAAATGATCTCAATAGCTTTAAGGTAGGTTGTGACTTCTGTTAACTGCACGTGGACACACAGCACAATAGTAGATGGAACCGCATCTCTGAATTATTTAAGGAGGTAGAAAGTAAGGCATTTCAAGCAGCTATATAAGACTTAAATTTCCTCATTGTAGATATCAGCTTCCATTCTGAAAGTGCACTAAAAAAGCTAATTTAATTTTCATGTGTTTATCTGTTTGCTTTAACCGAAAGCCATTCTGGTGATAGCAACAGTAAAGGTGCGCATTTATACTCCTTCCCTCATTAGCACAATTAAAACTAGAAGGAGTGATTTACCTGTCATTCAAATGGAACCACCTCTGTGTTCATAAAAGAAGAGGGAAAAAAGAGAGCTTTTTTAAATATCCTTAACAAAACGTTTATTCTTTTGCCTAACTCCATGGGCACATGGAGTCACTGCTATGCTGATGTACACTTGAACAAGCAAGATCAGCTTCAAACTCCTTATTACTATAAGTATAGAGGAAAATTAGGTAGGCAGAATGTAATCACTCAAGCTGGTGTTTTGTTAAATACAGAAGTGAATAAAATAATTATTTAGCTTGTAAATCAACAATCCTTTGCTATTCTGAATTACCTTATACTCAGCCTTAGCAATAAACAGGAGTATGTTGCTAGGAAAAAATAATTCCATATCTACAGAGAACCCATGTTTCACATTAAATCTTTAAATTAGATGAAGTATCAAGAAATTCAGTATACCTTTATTTTGAAGTGTGCAAAATGGAGATGGATTTGAAAGTAAATGTGTTTGTTTCTTTTTTTTTTTCCCCATGCTGGTTAAAGTAGAAGAATTATCTGCCTTGAGACTAACATTAGCAAGTCTAAAATGGTTTCAATTAATTAAATAAAATCCATGGATTGGGGAAAAAAAAGTATTGACTGTAAGTTTCTAGAGTCCCAAGAACAATTGCAAGTGACTCATGTGTTTATACCCTGTGAAAACACTAGCATACCCTTTCTTTCATTTAACCTGCTACCAAAATAAATTGTGGATAGGTATTTTATTTCGTAGTAATTGATTGTCTTATTCAAGGAAAGAAGTACTTTTCAGAAATTACACCTGTTCATGGTCACAAGTATTCTCAGCTCATATTTTTTTTTCCCCTAATGAAAACTAAACTTTGTCTTTAAAGAAGAGGTGTACCTATAAATATTGCATATGACTGAGTCTTGCTGAGGAACACTTTCAAGCAAATAAGACAGAAAGAGATAAAAAAAGCTAGCAGGATAAGTAAGCAACAGTGGGCAGAAGGAAAAATTTCAGAGTAAGTCTGAGGTTCTAGTTTCACAAGTATTTGTTTTGGCATCAATGTTTGCTTTTTCATCCCCTAAGCCTCACTGATTATGACTGTCTCATTTCTGTCCCTCAGACAAACCAGAGAAAACACTGTTTGGTGTCACACTGGGGAGAACATCAGAGATGCTAATTCAGGTTAAAAACCCCACAGCTTTATGTTGTTGGGTTTTAAGGGCTTTTGGTCCTGAGAGAAATAACTGTAAATGTATGGCTTGTTCAAACTTGCCCTGGGATTTCTGTATTGCTTTATATCATAGCAGGCAGGATCCTAAATATTAGTGTTTCAATTAAATAGTTTAACATTCAGATCAAGGTAAATTAGAGATTGTCATGAAACATTTGCAGTCCCATGACAGTTTTCTCAGAGCCAACATCTTTTTCCAATTCTGATTCACACTTGAAAATTCCTGAAAATTCCACCAAATCTAAATTACTTCGACAGAATTATTATTGTTAGAATTGATATTACTGCAATTATTAGATAGTTAATTTGGACTATATACATGTTTATTTTAGCCATTAAAAATTCTCCACCTATTGTAGTCGGAAAAAACCCTCAAAAATTACCTAAAAGAACATTCAAAATCTGAGCAGGAAAAAGGTAGGCAGTTTCAAAGTGAGTGTGTTTACTTTTGAGAGGTATGATCACATCCAGTGAAGTGTTGTTGTTGCACAACAACAAAACTAGGCTTCACTTGTCAAGGAGTCTTGCATTTGCTGTGGGCAAAGGTCAGGGACATAGAGTATTTCTGGTTATGACATGTGGCTACTTGTAGCTTTTTGATAATTTTCTTATGTTTGGTCTCTGTGTCTCCTGGTGATCAGCTCATATTTCCATAACAGCTGTATTGGTAATGACTATTGGGAGTGACATCCTGAACTACTGGAGTCAGGCTCTGCTAAGGTCAATGGCTACACAGTATTATCCTTTCAGAAGTGCTTTTGTTTGATCTTAAACCATTTTTTTTTCCTGCTACGTTTCCAGAAATATTTTTTTTTTCTTATTCAGAGATTGCATTTGTTCATATCTGATTGGGACCAATTTTACTTAAATCTTTCTTTCTCCTAGGTGTTTCATCTTTTCTCCATTTCTTGAAACAAGGGACATCTTTTCTCAGATTCCACCTCAATAAGCTAGGCAAAATAAGTTGTTTTATTTTTCCTCATAAAGGAGCCTCTGTGCTTCTTTTAAAGTCTTCTTGGACAACTAGTGCACTGTTTCATCTTACCTGTGCAGCACTGGTGAGTCTTTACAGGTATGATCTCAGCAGTGCCTCATGCAATCACTTTACAGTTGGAAACACTTCCTCAGATGTAGTTTAAGAGATCATTTGATCTTTCCAGGGATACATGATGTTAATGACCCATAATCACTATATCCACCCAAGAGCCTTTCTTCTCCTCTCGCACTTATAATAGAGGAGTTTCCAAAGAGTAGCAGGGATTACTTTTCCCTTAGATACCCAAAAGACATTTTTAATTGTACTCTCCTTCTGTTTCTACTACTGCATTTGTCATAGCTCCTTTTAAATGGTATTTTGAGTACCCAGTAGACCTCTTTTGCATTTTCTCTTGACTTTCGGACTATTATTAATATTATGCTTACTGATACCTGTAACTATTACTAAAATTCTTCTCCTTTTGTGCCAAAGTCACAAATATAAATGAAAATAATTAAAAAATGACAATTTTTTTCATCATCACTGGAATACTTCACGATAATTTGAGCACCACAAAATGAGAAAGATATTAAGTAATTAGACTTTCCAAAGGAGGGCAACAAAGATGGTGAAGGGCCTTGAGGGGAAGCCGTATGAGGAGTGGCTGAGGTCACTTGGTCTGTTCAGCCTGGAGAAGAGGAGACTGAGGGGAGACCTCATCGCAGTTACAACTTCCTTATGAGGGGAAAAGGAGGGGCAGACAGTGATCTCTTCTCTGTAGTGCCCAGTGACAGGACCCAAGGAAATGGCCTGAAGTTGTGTCATGGGAGGTTTAGGCTGTATATTAGAAGAAGGTTCTTACCCCAGAGGATGTTCAGGCACTGGAACAGGCTCCCCAGGGAAGTGGTCACAGCACCAAGCCTTCCACAGCATAAGAAGTATTTGGTAAATGCTGTCAAGCACATGGTGTGATTCTTGGGGGTGTCCTGTTCAGGGCCAGGAATTAAAGTTTGATGATCCTAGTGGGTCCCTTCCAACTGAAAATATTCTGTGATTCTGTGATAATTTAATCTTTCTCTTGAATTTTAGACATCAGACCTAGAACTGTAATTACAGCGGCAAGTTTGTCACTGCTGTAAGCAGGATCCCTGCTGTTCTTCTACTGGAAGTTTCTCTTGACACCAGTCCTTTTCCTTTCTCCCCTCCTTTTCAACCTCACATCTTCTTCCCCTAACTGGCTTTTGTTCCCTTAGTAATGGTGAAGAGATGCTATAACAGCACAAAATAGCTGCGTGAGACATCTTTTGGGAGCCTATGATAGCTGTGATCCACAATATTATTTCCCAGCTATCACAACAGAGGAAGGTACAGGGTACCTGTGTGAATTCTTCCTTACTTTCATTTAGTTTCAGTGTTCTCCTCTCTGGCTGCATTTCAGCAGTAGGCACAGAGCTCCCTCTACACGTTTCGTTGATCAGATAAAACACTTTTGGATCCTGCTAGATGCAGCTAGATGAACAGTACTAGACAAACATAAGTCATTTTCATTAGTTGCTACAGCTCTCAACGACAGCTAAGAACCAAGAAACTAAACCAGGCTGTTAGGGACCATCTTAGTATTGATAAAAGAAAATAGTTGACATTTGCTGCTGGCAGTTTTACTTAGAGATATGTGTCTGCTAGTCTGAGAAAGATATCATCAGCTGTGTGAAGTCTGAGACATCTCAGAGGAAGCAGAAAGAAGAAAGGCCTGAAAAGGACTGAGGTATATTTTCTTTGTGCTTAGAAAGGAAGAGAGCTTCTGAAACACTAAAACAAGTAATGGGACTTACTGGCAGACATTGGTAAAGGATTTGATGGGAAATCTTATGAGTCACGACCTTGAACGTTACAGCTTCTGCATGAGTAGCAGCACAGTTGTAAATAGAAGTGCTTCAAATGCCATGCCAGCATTGAATTCAGCACAGAAAGGGGTAGATATAATTTGTCCATGTTGTATCTTTTTTGTAAACACTGGACTTGAACCACAGGTAAACTTGGTTCTCATTCTTTAAAATATGCATCAGCTACAGGGTGATATACATAAAAATTGTTAGTGTCCTACCTGCAGAGGAGATAAGTAGTGAGATAAACATTTGGGGACAGAAGAAAACATTTGCTCTATTACTTGTGTGACTGAGCTGCCCACTCATGATCTCTATTTTTCTAATGTTACGTTGTTACCCATAATTGTAATTGTTCTGATCAGTCTAGGTGTCTTATTTTAAGATAAATGAAATGGTTGCTGCCCAAGGGATCACCGTTGAAATTAGCTACTCCTCCGAGTTTTGTGCCATCAACAAACATGGTGAGGATACACTCTGCCCTGTCATGACCTTTGGTGAAGCCACGCTGACTACTCCTGATTAATTTCTTGTCCTTAAATGCTTGGAAATTAGGCATTATTCAGGATTAGCAGCTCCATTGCATTCCCAGGGATTGAGGGGAGGCTACCCAGCCTACATTTACCTGGGTGTTCCTGAAGGTAGGAGTGACATTTACTTTTCCGCAGTCTTTGGGCACTTTCCTCACTTACCACGGTTGATTGGAGATTTTTGGAAATTTTTTCTGCCAGCTCCCTCAGAACAAGTGGGTACATCCCATCGGGGCCCATGGGCCTACGCCTGTTCAATTCACTTAAGTTTTACCTGATCTAATCCTCTCCCACCAGTATTACATCTTCCTTGGTACAGCCACTCCCCTTGGTCTCTGGAACCTGGGATTCCTGAAGGCCAGCCTCGCTAGCAAAGATTGAGGCAGAGATGGTGTTCAGTACCTCAGCATTTTCCATGTGCTGTGTAATCTGGTCCCCTGCCTCACTGAGAAATAGGCCGATGTTTTCCCCAATCTTCCCTTTGTCACCTGTGTACTTACAGGAGCCCTCCTTCTTGTCTTAGACATCCCTGAAAAGATTCAATTCTGTTTGGGCTTTAGCTTTCCTAACTTCATCTGGGAATACTCAGGCAGTGTTTCCATATTCCTCCCAGGTTACCCATTCTTTCTTCCATGCCCTGTATGCTTCCTTGCTGGGTTTTGTCTCTCAAATGAGAGAGTAAAGACAGATGTAATGGCTTTCAGGATTGGGAAAAAAAAAAAAAGAAAAAAAAAAAATTGCAAGTTATGACATGTTTGAAATACAAAAAGAATATAGAATTCACATCTCTTCGGTAAAAAATGCACAATTAAAGACGATAGGAAGAATTTGTATACCTCATTATTGACTTCTTAGCCTCTTCTAAAATCCATCTTTTCTGTAAAATCTGCAGATGTAACAGTCCTCTATATGGGGACAGATGGAAGCAACTACTGCCTATAGCTTTGAAAAAATATTACACTAAAACAGTATCTCATTACAACACCTTTGCAATGATCTGGGAGTTTGCTTAAGAACAAAATGGATATTTATGTTCATTGTGCTTTAAAAATCATATTTGAAAAGACTCTTAATGAAAGACAGTCTGTGACCTTTTAGCTGTTTCAATACTATTGTGAGAACGAATTTTCATTTCATTGAAATAATTATGTTAGCAACTTCTACTTTTTCTTTTTTTTTAATTGACAGTAAGTATGATTAGGAATACAATAGCACCACCTGAGGCACAGTAGCTGCCTAGATGACTTGTCAGTTCATAAATATAGGGTCAAATTTAGCTTTGCTGTGACTGAGCGTACTTTAATTATCTGTTATTTATTATAAGTTAAGCTCTGACAATATGCTCTATACTAATAAGAATAGGAAATAAAACAATCACACAAAGCATTCTTAAACCAAGAAGCTATTTTTGCAATTCTAATCTATGTTCTGCTTAAAGTATGCAGCCAATTAATTTTATCCTTTCAAAATTACAGGTGAAGAAAGCTAAAAGTTTGTTCTTACATTCATATACAGATATCTCAGTATAAGAAAAACCTGAATTTCAAGTGCATTGAAGACCCGCAGGGATTTTCTGAAAACAGGAAAAGTGCTAATTGCCAGTGTAATGCCAAAATGGATAGTAAACAAGAGACTCATCACTTGAGTAAGTTTGATGGTGAGAGTTGTCTGACCAGAAGTGTGGCACCAAAACAATCAGAGTACAAATGCAATTTAGCTAAGTGGTCAGCTTCATTACACTTGTAATATCTGAGTGTAGAGCCTAGAACAACTCTCTCAGGTTCAGCCGGGTAAACTTAGCTAAAGAGCTGACTGAGTATATAATGAAAAAATACACAGAACTGCTGAGGTCAAATGGGAGATCAGCTTGTTTTGGCTGCTGGACTTTCTGTCTTAAATGAGTTTCCTGTTGTTGTTTTGCAGGCTACCTCTTGGGTATAGGTTTTGGTACTTAATAGGGACACACAGAACAAGCAGGGTGTGCCAAGACCTGAGGGCTTGTGTGACCCAATAAAGATTTTTGACCAGTTGTCTTACCAGGGAAAATAGAAAAGTGCATGTAAAAATCAACTAGTATAAGATCTCCCTCTAAATATGCAGAATAATTCCCATTCTAGAGATAATACAATGAAAATTGTCCCTGTTAAGTACATTGTGGAAATGAATGAGGGAATAAGTTGAAGTCTTAGAAATGTACCTTGCAGATAAACGTCTGCATTAGACTTTAAATTGGTGTGCAATTTGTTGTAAGTAATGCTGTTGGTAAACAGGCATAAAGTAATGATTAATCTGCACATTTTTTCAGATTTCAGGCATTAGCAAAGGAATATTAGTTAGTTTTGTGTAGAGATTTTTAAGTATTCTTTTGTTTGCTGCTAGCCTTTGTATTCCTCCGTATTATCCATCCACCAAATGTTATTGTTAAATTCAACCATATTCTTATAGTAAAAGATCTTACCAATTCACTAAATAAGAGAGGAATGATTAATTTTTGAAAAGCAGATCCACTATAATTTTGCTTCCTATGAGCAATATTGAGCCACAATAGCTGAAACATTATTAAAGGTATCACAGGCAATTCTCTAGTTAAAACATTATTCTAATGAAACATTTTTAATTTAATGTTCTCTTACAGATTCATTAATCTGAATTTTATTTTATATATAAGTGAAAAAACAGGCAGATTATGACAAAGTCCCTTATTATTTTGTCATGGCTGCATTTTATGCTTCTAGATCACTTGCAGTTGGGCAATAGTTAGAAGATCAACCCAGTAAAAATCCTTTTCTTTACTCATTCATCTACAAGGGAAAAACACTTCCTTTAAGACAATATTCTTTGTCCTAATTGACTTTAAAGTTATTATAAACACTAATCACAGAAAAAGACTCCCCCTACCACTCTGCTGAGAATTTGTGACAACTTCTGATCGTTGTCTATGGTAAGTTCATAGTTTTCTTTCTTTCTTTCCTTCTTTCTTTCTTTCTTTCTTTCTCCGTCCCTTTTTTTCTTTTTTCATTCTCTCTTTCTTTCACTTCCTCTCCTTTCTTCTCTCTCTCTCTCTCTCTCTCTCTCTCTTTCTCTCTCAATTCCCCAACCTGGAGTGTTCACAAAAAGCTTAAAGTAAGTAGAAAATTGTAAAGTGAAAAGCTTTGGCAGGTAAGACATATGTGAAGATATATATATATATATATGAGACAGGTTATATATGGAGGTATGTATAAGACAGCTTAGGTTAAATGGGAAATCTACACTGAGTGCTTGCAAATATCTTGTCTATGACAACAATATTTATTCTATATTATGTTCTGTATCCTCATTCTCCTTTCTGTAAAATCACAGTAGCAGAAGACATAACTGTGCTACTGATATTGGTGATAGTAATATCTGAAGCACTCAGCAGAGCACAGAACAGCACTGCAGCCTGTATAAATCTATGGTGCACCTATATCTTGCACAATATGTACTGTTCTGGTACACCTATCTGAAATAAGATACAATAGAAGAAGTGAAGGGAAAGAAAGATGATCAGAAATATGTAATAGCTTTCATAAAAGTAGACAGTTAATAGACTAGAACTCCATTTGCTTGCAATACGAGGAAGACATTAATCACAATGACATGCTGCATAGCAATAAGAACAATTATTCACTATTTGACACAATACAAGAACTAAGGACAACCCAATGCATTATTAGGCAGAGTTTAAAGCAAACAAAAGTAAGTGCTTTTCACACAATGCATCATTCAGCTGTAGAATCCAGTGCCATAGATTGCTTTAGGAACAAAAGCATAAATGAGTTCTAAAAGGTCAGACAGTTTCCCTGGGAATAGATCTGGTGGTGGTGGTAAAACACAGTTCAGATACAATCTCTGTCACAAATGCCTGCGTACCAAAAGCTGGTAGGCACTATGTCAAAAGAAGGATTTATCTTAAATATATGTGTTTCTTTTTTACTGTTCAATCAACCTCTGTACCGACTCATACACAAAGATAGAAAACCGGGCTAGATGGATATTTGTTCTAACTCAGAAGGTTCCTTTTAGGTTCTCTATTATTTTGCCACTCAAATAGTTATTATCTTTTTGAACTATCTTATTTCATTAGGGAAATACACATCTTATTGAAGGACAAACTGGAATTTGGTAAATTGCACATGACACTGTTGATAACAGGAAATGTTTGGAAGAAATACTCCAGTTGAGGGGCACCTTCCATCAGTTGAAATCTCCCCTTCTGCCAAACTTTTAGGCTAGCAGAGAATATAAAGTAAGAAGCAGAAGGAAAAAAGAGACTACAGATAAATAGGTGAGATTAGTTCAGATAAGGATTGGCTGAGAGTTAGTGTTAGCCCTCAGATATTAGACAGGCAAGGATGAATTAACGACAGAAGAGGAAGATAGGGACTGTGTGGGAATCTGAGTTTGGTTAAGCTGAGGAGTTCATGTACAATGTACAGGATTAAGGCAGTGTATGGAAAAGCCAGAGACCAGTTCAGATAAAAAACCCGCAATATTTGTTCTCAAGCTACAGTAATTTGGTCACTGAAGGAATGATGATAAAGGGTCACATCTGAGGAGCCTTGTTTGAGGATTGCATTAATAATACCTCAATGTCAAAGTAATACAATAATTATGTGAACATTTTTGAGCAGGTTCTCTCTGGAATATGTTACTCTTGCGACTCATGTCAACACACTAGGTACCAGTTGCCTTCAGAGGTAAATCTGCCTATTGAATATAATTGGTCCACAGACTCCAAGGTTCTGACGAATTTGTTCAGGAACTGTGCCTGCTCATAAGAGAATTCATAATTTTTAATGGCATTTTTCTGGTCTTCAGGCTATCTGTCTAGTCTTTTTCCTAGTCCCCACAACAGAGGTCCCTGACCTGTAATAAACTCTGGACTATGCTTTGGAAATGTCTGTAAAAGTGCTAAGTATCCCAGGCTAAAATACATGAGCTGGGTTGACCTTAACTGGGCACCAGGTGCTCACAAAGCTGCTCTGTCACTCCCTTCCTGAGCAAGGTGGGGGAGAGGAGAGAATAAAAAGGAAAAAATGCATTGTGGATCAAGGTAGAAGCAGTTTAATAAAGCAAAGTCTCTATGAGGGAGCAAATGAAAACAAAACATTATTCTTGACTTCTCATCACCAAACAATGTCCAGCCCCTTCCTGGGAAGCAGAGTGTTAGGACGTACAGCGGTTATTCTGTAAGACTATCTATTGAGGTGGGGGAAGAAAATATTTTTTTTATTATTGATGAATAAAATATTTTAAATAGTGTTTAATTCATTTTTATCTCACCTGTTTCCTATTTCTATTTTTGTGTGTTTTGTGCAATGTATATAATATATTAATAAAATAAGGCATGTGTATATTTTAATAATAAAGAAATCATAGAAACGCAGAATGGTTTGTGTTGGAAGACACCTAAAAGCAGGTCAAATATATACATATATTGATGGTGCATGCTAAAAAGATTTTAATGACAGGGGTGCACAATAAAAATTTTATATGACTGCTCCCTAATATCTGAGTTAAGTGCAAATGGATGACAGATACGATGATGACTTACAATATCCAATGGACAGGTGGCAGGAAGCCTAAAACACTGCTTAGGGAATTGTGCAGGCTTCTGGTGACATTTGAGACAACCAAGGGTGCTTAAAGCACCTGTATCACAATAGCAAGTTTATTATATTTAATGTTTAACTTCAGAAGTGCAACTCACTTGCATTTAGAGGGATTCATCATCTAATGACTGAAGTGTGACCATAATTCATTTGACTTGTCTGAGGAATCATTTAGATGCACTTTGGCCAACTGACACAGGAAAGACCAAGGCACCATATGTTTGATGGATGACTATGCAAAAAAAATGTTGTGGTGATACATTATGTGGTTAAACAGATAACCACATGTGTACCACAGAGGGGAAACATCTCAATAACAGCACCTGGTGAGAAAGAAGGAAAGAAATCTAGCACTTGGGAGTGAGGTTGATGGCTGACAGGAAATTAGGAAATAGGCTTCCATTCCAAATAACTATTTATATATTTTGTAAAAGACTGGATGAAAACAACCTTTCCTTTGCTAATTAGAATGTATTTCATCTCAATCAAGGTGAGGGTAGGGTGGGTGAGGAGGAAGGTAACTTAGTTTGTATGAATACTCTGTATAT
Source organism: Cephalopterus ornatus (assembly GCA_013396775.1). NCBI lineage: Eukaryota > Metazoa > Chordata > Aves > Passeriformes > Cotingidae > Cephalopterus > Cephalopterus ornatus. The sequence goes on from VZRE01000781.1 coordinate 55,517, forward strand.
ATATCTTCCTATTTCAAACTGTTCTCTGATCTGTGTCCATTTTACTTTATTTCAATCCACCTCCTGAAATAGAAAGCTAGTTCAGCACACTAAAAGGAGAATGGTGACACAAAAGCAAATTAAATTAAACTCTGAGTCACAAAAGAAGAGTTACCAGATGTCACCCTACACCTAGACACTACAGGGTGCCCCTTAACTACGTTTTAAATGTACTGTGTTGTGTCAGTGTGTTGTGTGCCATATGGTAAGTATTACTTTTAACAAAACTCCTTCACATCTTTTGTTTTGCATCACAACTTTAATGCTATTTTAATGTATTTTTTTGGTGGATGAAGAAACATATTTTTTTTCAAAGGGGTTCATTATGTTTAGAGTCTACAGTTTATTTTATTTTTGTAAAGTGAATTTAGGCTTGATTCAAATACCAGTGAAATCAATGAGTTCCTGCAATATTTTATAGAAGGTAGCAGATGAAGTCCTAGAAAATTAATTTTGTATGTTTTTCACTGAAACTGGTTTACTGTAGGCTATGCTATACAAAAATTTCCTTAAATGCATCTCTACTCTAAGACTAAGAGTTAGAATCATATTTTAATTTTATATCTACTTAGACTTCCTGGAAAATAGAATTATTATCATATTGACATTCCTTTAAAGTCTGAAGTTTTTCTTGCATTCAGAGTGACCATTTGCTTCCAAAAAGTACCTTTAGAAAATTGGTAATGAAAAATGGCATTTGCTTACTCAATAGATCATGGTATTAAACTCATTACATTATTTATTTACTGAAATAATGAGACCATCTGGTCCAGATCTCTACTCAAGTGAGATTATTTCCATCCAACTATTTTTTCCAGTCTAGGCTTAACATGTCCCAAGAGACAAATCATCCTTTAGAAAATGTTCTACAACGTCACACATTGATAGGAAAAAACATTTTCAGATGTTCTTATAATGTTTTCTGCTTTCATTTTCATATTACTAGTTAAATCTTGATCTTCACTAAGTACTTTCATCAGGTTTTAACAGTTGACCCATTTCTAACATTTTTAATAATTTCTTCATTCTCAGTTGTTGTCCAGTGTCAGTCAACCAGTAATTTTTACTTTTTCCCTTGCTACCTGTGTCTGTCAATCTACTAATTTCTTATTAGTAGAGCTGAATGCATATTTTGCAATGTAGAGTCTTTCTGAATGAAATGTTAAAAAGTTCACTTAATTTTTGCACTAATGTATTGCACTGCATTTTTATACATGCACACCCAAAATGGAACAAAAAAAAAATTGGGATTTTTGTTGTAGCAGACTGTGATTCCTGAAAGGATTTTGAGGTTACAGTAGACAAATTTAATTTTCCTCAGTTAAAATGCTGCGGAAGGAAGATTCATTGGGTCTAGTTATCAAGAGAACAATGACTAAGAGAAATTATTATATTAACTTCCCATGTGTGGCATTGCTGAAACAGAAACTTTAATATTCCATAAAAGTCTAGTGACAGTATTCTTTTAAAATAAAGTTGGCAAAGGGAAAAGAAAAAAATGTCACAAAACTGATTTGGACTTTGGAAAATCCATTAAAAATTGAGTTTTAAAATTTCAATCTGTTAATTTATCAAAAGAAGATCACTGCGATCTGATATCCCCCCCAGAGGAAACACTGACTTCTTTAATCAGGCAGAGAAAGGCATGCTGAACATCAGCAGATGAACATCGTGTTGAAATTTTCAAATTTGTTTTTAAGTTCCTATTTTTAACTCAGTGAGAATCAAAGAAAAATACAGTGGGATAACTGGATTTTACGTCTTTCAAAGTCTACATATAAGGAATGCCACTTTTCAGACACTGACAAACTCTGTGCAGGAATAGCTGGATTTAAACTTGTGCTGTGGAGATGGTCAGCCTGAGTGTTGTGAACACCTACTGCCTTTGTAGCTGGCCCAAAGCAAAGGTGGCATCAGGGCTTTCAAAGTGGGAAAGAGTGGTATTGGCTCCACTGAGATATAGTTGATGTTAGCAGTTGGTCCGAATCTGAGAACAGAAGGAGGAAAACATTTAGCCCTTTACTTTCTTTTTCTACTTTTTTTTTTTCTTTTTTGAGTACAGATGATAACAAAACTGACACAGCAAGGTCACGAGAGTGCCTTCTTGGATGGTGCAACTACACATAGGTCCCTTTCATGCATCTTCTCTGTTACTGACACCCAAGTTAGATAGAGACAGCTCAGGTAGGACTTTCCATCACCTCTTTGCAGACTAGACGTATCTTCTGCTTCAAATGCTGAAAGTCGCCATACAGGGCTGGATTCCAAATTCCCACATGCTACTAATTATGTCTGTGAAAGTGGTTGCAGCTTTTTTAATTGTAAACTTGGCTGAAAATGAAGGGACTGTCAATTGCTTGTTTATCTTGAGAGTAAGAAAGTGAGATTACATGAATACTAACTACAGGATAATAGGGAAAAGAAGGCTGTTTGGCTTACATAAGATCAAAAGCAATGGAGTTTGAAGGTTATTTCTCTGTGCATGATGCTCAGACTCTGGAACTGGACTGTGAGCTGCAGGGTTGCTGTAAGAAAGCTAAATCTTACCATCATTTGAAATATCTCAATTTACAGTTCTTAATCAATTTGCTGTGTTATACAATGAAGTCTAGTTAACTTTTAGTTTTGGGTTAGTTTATGAGACAGGAAAGAGTTGAACTGACTCCAGAAGAGATGGGAAGAAACCAGATTTTTGTTCTACTCCTCTGTCTATCTCTTTGATGCACAGTTGTCCCTGTATGAATCATAGTCAAATATTCAGGCCTTATCTAATACATCAATTTTTTTCTCTAAATTAGGCTGTATTATAAGGAAGCACCATATATCTCTGCCACTCCTGCTGTAAAGCTGCCTAATTTTCTGCCTCCAGATGCACACCATCCCTGCTCTTTAGCTTGAAAAATACTTTGTACTAAATATGTCTTTCAAAATGACAAACTATTTTTAATTTGTCCTACTATCATAGTGGATTGCCCCAGGGAACATATGGCAAGATGGCTGCTGCCATCTGTAGGATGCCCTGAGGAGTTCACTGGTGCATTTCCCAGGGCTTGATATGAACTGCAGAGAATTACAGAGAATCACTGAATGGTTGGGGCTCCCCCTTAATTCTAACCCATAAGCTCTCAACTCATTCTTTATCCACCCCAATGCAGAGCTTGATACGCTCCCCCTTACAGAGAATCACCCACTGTGATCACTTGTTTCTTTTCATGATATCCACTGTGTGTTACTGCAGTTATTCCTTGCAGACCTTTGGTAGTGGGTCTGGAGGCTGGAGACTGAAGCAGAGACCTGCTTTTGTGGGTCACCAGGGTCCAAGGTGCCTGGAGTTTTTCTGCTTGGAAAAAAAGGAGGCTCAGGGTCAATCTTATAACTTTCTACAACTACCTGAAAGATGGTTGTAGCAAAGTGGAGGTCAGTCTTTTTTCCCAGGAAACAAGTGACAGGATGAGAGGAAGTGACCCCACGTTGCACTAGGGGAGGTTAAGGTTGGATGTTAGGTAAAAAGAAAGGGTTGTTAGGCACTGGAACAGGCTTCCCAAAGGAAGTGGTGGAGTCACCAACCCTGCAGGTATTTAAAAGATGTGTAGATGTGGCACTGACTGACATGGTTTAGTGGTAGACTTAGCAGTCCTGGGTTAATAGTTGGACTGAATGATCTTAGAGATCTATTCCAACTTTAATGTTTCCATGACTGTATGATTCATTCTCAGTGGTGTCTGCTACAGGACCATGGTTCTGAAACCATTTATGTCCATCTTGGCTCTTCTAATGCCGTGAAGTCTTTTAACTGCTTCCTGCAACTCAACCAGCTGATGCAACAGATCATCAGTCTGTGCACGCCTTACTCCAGTACTTACCTTTTCTCCAAGGAAAGGGTCTGGGTCCTTGTAGCAACCTATAAACTGAACTGAAATCCCCTTTCTTACTTTATTACACAGTTTCATCTGTGTGGAAGCATCAGACATAGAATCATAGAATCATTTAGGTTTGAAAAGACCTCCAAGTTCATCAAGTCCAAACTTTGACCTAACTCAGGGGTTTCTCTGTAGAAATACTGGTTTTAATTGAAATAGACTCTTTTCATCACTGATTGAATTAAATTCTCTAAACAAAACAATTCATGAACTATGGGAAAGTGAAAACCATTTATGATATATTCAATGCAAGGAAAAATTAATATCCTTCTAGATGGTAAGAACCCAGAAGGGGATAGGATAAAAAAATCAACAGAGATAGGCATTTCTCTCTCTTCCTTTACCTCCAAACCCTTCCTTACTTACTTAAGAACTGGTAGCTGAATCTGTGATGCTGATTTATTAGCTACTATGTCTATAAACCTGGAATGATTCACTGAGTCTAAGGGATTTACATCTGACTACAGTTAACAAGAAAATATTTAAGGGTGGAATAAACTGTGAAGAGAAAATGAACTCAGATCTGAGCTGCACATAACTTAGTAAAAATAAGGAACCTCACAGTGGATGTTAAAAATGAACATAATTCTTTTTCTAACAGTAAAGAAAATAAATGGCTTTCAGCAATAGCATTAACTTCGCAAAGTAGTTTCCGTTATGAAATTTGCTTATAAACGATCAGTTTCCTTTAAAAAATTCTTTTTGTAGGTGAAACTTTCTACTGTCTAAGTTTCCAAGTGATATATTTCAATATTCCTGTTCTTCAACCTCTCTGGAAGTCCATTATCACACAGAAAGACAAGGCAAAACAAGCATTCCCATTTTATTAAAAGGTTCTAAATAATTAATTTTATTTTCTATCTCTTTGCTTCACTCTTGGTGACATTAACCACATTTTCTTTCTTTTAAAAATATGTTTTACAATCATAGAATCATAGAATGATTTGGGTTGGAAAAGACTTTAAAGATCGTGTAGTTCCAACTCCTTTGCCGTGGGCAGGGACACCTTCTACTGGACCAGGTAGCTCAAAACCCCATCCAACCTGGCCTTGAACACTCCCAGGGATATGGTTACAGTTAGGGGGTATGTTTCCCCTTTTTTAATCAGTAGGAACATCACCTTAATGCTATGTCTTCTCAAATGTGATGGACAGTGGTTTAGTCATTTGCTCAAGCAGTTAACTCATGACAGGTCCCATGGACTTGTGCACCTTCAGGTTCAGTAGGTGGTCTTGAGCCTGATCTTCTCCTGCAACAGGTGGTTTTTCATTCTCTCAGTCTCTGCCTTTGCCTTCTGTGTCCTGGGCAGTGTTGCTGGAGCACTTGTCAGTGAAGACTGAGGCAAAAAAGTCATTGAGTACCTCAGTCTTCTCCATATCCCACATAATTAAGTCTTGTCTTTTATACTAAATCTGTTGCATATTATTTGTTTTTGCGATGTTTGTTAGACTTTGCAATCAAGTTGTAAAGAAAGTGATGCCCAAAATTGAGGCTGTAAACTTTAGGAAAGCTGTTTCTTAAAATTGCAGAGCATCTAAACAAACTTATATTGATCATATTTTACATGTTTCTGTATTTATTTCATTTTCATGTGATTTTTATTGGATTTTAAATGGCATTTTTGTCTCTCTCTACTCAGGACTGGTGAGGCTGCACCTTGAATCCTTTCTCTAGTTCTGGGTCTCTCACTTCAAGAAGGATACTGAGGTACTGGAAATGATGTCCAGAGAAGGGCAATGAAGATGGTGAAGGGTCTGGAGAGAAAGAAAGGAGTAATATGAGGAGTGGTTGAGGAAGCTGGGGGTGTTTAGCCTGGAGAAAAGGAGGCTCAAGGGAGACCTTATCTCACTCTAAAACTACCTGAAAGGAGGTTGTAGACAGGTGGGGATCAGTCTCTTCTCCCAGGAAACTACCAGGACAAGAGAAAATGGGTTGGACACCAGGAAGAATTTCTTCTCTCTGAAAGGGTGGTTAAACATTAGAATAGACTGCCCAAGGAAGTCATGGAGTCACCACCCCTGAAGGTGTTCAAGAAAAATGCCTGGACGTGCCACTTAGTGCTATGGTCCACTCAGAGGTTGGACTTGATGATCTTGGAGGTCTTTTCCAACCTTAATGATTATACGATTTAAACAATATCGCTGTAGTCATATATGATACATTCCTACCTAGCTTGTGCTATTGTGTGACCTCCCTCTTGCATATATCCTTTGGAAATTTGTATGCTGTTATAGATGGGAAAATAGGTATTCAGCCCGTTCAAGAAAAGATTCAAGCCTTTACTCTTTTAAAATTAAATAAAGACTTCTCAAAGGCTTATAAGCCTCCACCTTTATTGATTTGGAATTTAATGTGAAAATTCCAGGGTCTGCTAGATTGTAGACAAGTATTTCAAGTATCAGATTAGTCACTACATTATATTGTGACAAGATTCTCACTCTGGTTTTCAGAAATCTTTGCCATGAGAGAGTTTCACCAAAACCAATACTGTTTCAGTAAAGAAAGTTTCTAAGAAAATTCATGACCTGAATTACTTTTAAATGAGACGAGAGATGTAACTCCAGTTGCTTCTTTTTGGCATCTTACATTCAGTCCAATATATATCATGCTACAACAGTTCCACTTGTTCCTATTCATAAATATATTCTGCTTCTTTTTATGTCTCTAGTGCTTTATTTTGTTTTATAAAACACCCTAAGCTTTATTTTTTTAATTAATATATATATTCAGGTTGCTGGTTTGATTTGGTTTTGAATGGTTTGAAGTATTCAGAAAAATATCTTCATGAGTTTTGGAGAACAAACAAAAAAATCCATTAACCTTCAAAATAATTGATGTGTTTTCCAGGTTACTGATTTATTAAGACACTTTGTGCACCTGTTCCAATCATTAGTGATATATTGTTCCACAGTAAGCACTCATTCCATCTCAGTTAAATATTATTTGGTTGGATTGATTATTATTTGTAAAAGCTTGCTAAATTAGGATCTGGTTTTTCTTTTTTACCATGCTTTTTTTTAAAAAAAATAATGGTATTTGAAGCAAAAATTGAGAATACAAATTTGCCCGTAAATATTTAACAGTTTTCATATGCAAACATCTGCACCAAAAGTCTCCAGTGTAATACTGAAGATCTTGAGTCACTGTGAAAAACATCAGCCCAGAAATTTCATCTAATCATAAGCAGTTATCCTAAAAAATTCATTTATCACACTTTGATTTCATTTATCAAAAATTTGATTTATCACACACTTGCATACTGAAGTCATACTCTTAAAGGACCAGAAATTTAGAACTTTGGAAATACACCACATGACAGCTTTTCAAATGAAGTTTCCTAGAAACTGACAACCATTATATCTTTACAGATTTTTTAACACACTCACTGAAATCAGTGATTCTCCCAATTATCTAGACGGATCAGACTGTATGCAAAGCTCCTTTTAACATGTTAGCCAAAATTAACTAGTTCTAAACTTCCTTCTCTGTGAAATAAGTACTACCCACTAAGTGACAAATAGCAATTTCTATTCTGAGGAAATACAGTTAAAGTTTGCCTAGCTGTCTAAAGTCTGGAACTATGCAACTCAACAGAAATGCCTGGATCTTATAGAGAAAAGGATCATTTTAATTTTGGGTGCAATTTTCAAGATGAGTAAGAACCTATGTGATAAGACTATACTGTGCAGAGACTGATCTAGCATCTATTGATCTTATGAATCTACATAAAACAGGGTCAGAGAGCAGATTAGTTTAGGACCTAAAAGCTGTGGCACAGTGTCAGACACTTATTAGAAAAAGTCCAGTGTCTCACATGTTCCTGTCCTGTCCCAGAGCCAGTTCTGATTGGGTCTCTGTAATGACAATAACATTATTTTCTTTAGCACCATGATTTTCTTTAACTCTTACCCAAAGAATAGATGTCGAAGCTTATAGTAGGAAACTGGTTTGTTGTATTGCAACTGTCAGTGTCTGGGAATAGTGTTCAGATAATGTTTCCCAACTCTTGCGACTCTCCTGTATATAAAGAAGCATTCCACTTCAGTCTGTCACATTTGTCAATCTGACAAGAAAACAAGTTTGTCAGAATACCCTAAAATCACTTTGATACCAGCCAAGATTTAAAAGAAGCATCTTTAATCTATCAAATCAAGATGAAATGGTGGTTTGTAAAAGAAGAGATGAAACTTCAGTTATAGGTTTTACTCGCTACTTGTCTTAATCCTTACCTTCTCAAATGCTGAATTGCTTTTGGAAACTACCTGGAGTTCACATTTCTTGTTTGTTCAATTCGTCTTCAGCAACCTACTTCTCTCCCAGATCACACCTGAATTATCTCACTTTGAATTTACTTGTCCTTCATAAGAAATGGAACCTGCTTTCTGTCTGGAAAACCAGAGCATCCCATGGCAGAATAACTGCTTCATCTATCTTCTCATTCTTCACTTATGAAACTGTAGCATGAGTTTGCAACCATGGCTTTGAACTGTTGACTGTCTTCTGTCTCCTCCCACCCCCAGCTCCACTCCGCATCCAATATCCTTTAAATCATAATGCACATTCATATACCGTGATAAAATCCCCCTGGGATTCTAGGATAGTCTCACCTTTTATTTAAAGCTATAACAGTTTGGATCCGACTTTCCTACCGA
>VZRE01000782.1:0-38212 GCA_013396775.1 Cephalopterus ornatus
TTCTCACGCCTCTATGCACCATTGATCATTCAATTCAAAAGTATCCCCCTTACATTATATCTCCCCATATTTTTACATTATCCCCTGGTTATAGTTTAAGCCCTCCCAGTTGCCCCTAGTTACCAATCTCCTCCCCTCTCCTCCTCCCCTTCATCCCTAAAAAGGTTATCTCCTCCCCTCCATATACCATGTTTGGTGAACTCCGCCTCTGTTCTGGATCCTTCTGCGGCAGACCCTATAAAAGGGGCTGTCGCCATGTTAATAGAGCTCACTCCCCACTGACCCCTGAGGCTGTGTGCTTGCGTGACTTCTGTCTCCTTGCGTCACAGCTTCTGGGGCCCGGAGCAAGTGGCGCAGCTCGCCTGCTAGCCACATACCAATCCATGCTCTATCCCTGAGTGGGCCTGCCTTTCTCTCCACCGAGCTGCGTCAGGCCCTTAGAAAGAAAATTTAAAAGTAATCATCTATTCCTAACTCAACCACTTTTCCTTTCAAAAATGTTTTCCCAAGAGCTCAGCTCAGATGAATGGGATGTTGTCCACAGAGCTGTATGGCTTGCCTACAATTTCCACCCACCAGCCTGAAGATGGTACTGATAGTTAAAGGTACAATACAGCAAAAAGAAAGAAAACCCTCCCACTACAAATGCAAGAAAATCCTCTTTCAGTTACACAACTGTCACCTGAGTAAAAAATTACAGGTATTGAAGATTTTTGTGGTTTGTCATACATTAGCTTCAAGTTTTCTCATGGATTGCAAATCTCCTCCAAGTGGGCAGATATGCTGTACATGCACTCCCAGCTGAGCAAGATTGCACAGGTAATGGTGATGGCAATTGTTAATCCCAGAAAGCAATACCTGGATTCTTCCATGCCAAAAACACTGTTTTCAGCAGCTGAATTGGTGCCTTCTACCTGAAAATTCAAAGATAAAACCAAGACTCATAAATATGAGTCATTAAAAGTTATTAAAAACCTCAGGTACGAAATAATTCCCACAGATTTGTTTCTATTTTTTTAACTGAAAATCAAATACGTATTTTAGAACAATAAGCATCAACATTTGGTAGCGTGTTTCTATTTTTTTCCCATAGGAAATAGTATCTTTATTCCAGAGCAGCTGAAAACTTAGACATGGCATGTGGTTTGAAAACTTAGACATGTTGTCTAGACTGACTTGGATTTCCTACTTTTTCTACCAGGAAGTTTTTCTTGAAAACTACCTGCATTTCTCAGGTTTGTGCTTCCACTACCCAGTTAAGAGCCAGATGCCTCAAAGCAACTTTAGATGTTATCACCTTTAATGCTTTCATCACAGACTTGGTTTAAAAACACAGGACAAGAAATGTATAAATAGAAAAAGCTTATTTGATAACAGTGTCATACTTGGAGAGAAAATCTTCTGGCATTTCTGCACACGCTGAAGAAGCCTGAACTTATCCTTCCTGAGATTCACCAGCCTGACTAACCAGGACACAGACAGAAGACTTTTGATGCCCCTATTGTGTTAAAATTGTCAAAATCACAATTTCAGGCTCTTAAATATCAGTTGTGTTTAAGAGCAGTGAAAAAGTAGAAGAGAGGGACTGACTTGTTATATTTAAAATAGTGATTCTTGGGCAAGAACTGAGTAACAACTGGTAAGAGCATCTCTCCCAGGGATGTACATATTAGAAATGTTGATTTGCCTGTTGATTTGACTGGGTGAAAAGGTTACACAAAGTCTCTTCAGCATTCCTTATCAAAGAGACCTTTTCCTTTCACTTGATTGTGATTACTCTCAGTCTTCTTGTACACATAAATTTCAAAATATAAAGTGGTATTAAAAAAAAAAAGGCAACTAATAACTTGTTTTATGTAATCATTCCAGCAGAGCGTTTTCTGTTTGTCAAACACCAAAGAATTCTGGATGACTGTGGAAAACATGTATATTGCAATGTACATGCAATAATATCAGTGATGCATTTATTTCTGCACTGTAGAAAACTCTCTTAATATGAAAACATCTAAAGGTTGAACTGTTCCAAAGACATTTGAGGGTTCTGAAACAGAGTACAGTGCAGAATTTTCGAAGTGGCAAATAACTGAAATGGAAGCTCTCCCCACTTGAGTTGGATAAGATAAAACAGCTGACAGGAGCTCTCCACCATTCCTGGTCATCCTCCTGATGACTGGACCACTGGCTGGCTGGCTTAGGCTTCTCCCTCTTCTGCATGCAAATGCTGCAAATCTCATCCTATGATTTTTAACCTTTCCAATGCAACCTACAGAGAGTGTCAGCAGCAGATTCCCCTTCTGGAACCTAACTTTCAAGCCCTATATAATTTGGGCCCTCTTTGAATCTACTCCGTAAAGTCCTTTTAAAATCTGGCTTAACGTAAACCTTAACACCCCATTCTGTATTATCCGGACCCAATTTTTAAGGCTCCAGAAATCTAATGGCTGCTGTTAGACAGTCTTTACACAGATATGTGGGGCAAGTAACTCAGCTATGCTTACATTCCAGCTCAGAAGAATGCCAAAAGCATGTGGGTTTACTTTAAAACATCATCTCTTTTTTCTTTATATGAGAATTTTACCAGTCCATTAAACTTGTTAAACTTTACAAGTAAATACATTATGTCCTCAGCAAATCTCTTTTGTTCTGTAGCAGAAGTATCTTCCTTGCTTCTGAGCAGCGTTTTAGATTTAAAATAGTTCCTCAAAAGTATTTCTTAAGTAAACCTTTCAAAGGCCTTTCTAGGGTAACCTTCCTCCTCTCCCCCTACTTTGTATCCATGCTTGTTTAAATTTGAAGTTTATAAGAAGATTGATACTACAATATTTTTTTATTCATGCTGAACTTTTCCACAAAATAACTCAAAACTTGTAGGTACCAGTTCTGCCTTTCGTTGTATAAACCTATTATTTAGATTTTAGGAGAGTTGTTTTGAGTTGGGGTTTTTTTGGTGTTTGTGTGTGGGTTTTTTGTTGTACATCATCACAGCATTGTTGGGGAAAGCAGCAGGGTGCTGTTTGTCCTCTGTAAGGTTATCATGTTCTTTTTTCGGTTTTTTGTATCTTTGGGCACAGAAGACTCTTCCATTTTTCCTACTTGGCAATGGCTTGGGCAGTTCTCCTGAATGACAGTTCCCTGAGACCAGAGAAGTAGTTCACAACGCCATACTAAGCCGTACAATTCAAGTAATTTCCAGTGAAAGTTTTGATGGTGAGAGAAGAGAGGACAGACAGTTCAAGAAAGTCATAGCAGGCACCACTGTAGCTGGCGCTGGCACTAGGAAACAGATGGTGTTGGGAAATTACCAAGCCAGAAAATAATAATTGAACTCTACTGTGGCTCAGACTTGCAGGTGACCAACTTTCATAAAATGAGATGAAGGGTTAAGTTTGCAGTGCTGTGAAATGCTACGGTGAGAAAGGAGGTGCTGTGGACTGCAGAGAACAGAAGAATCGGCAGTTAAAGCAATTAAGCAGAGGAGTGAGACAGCTATTTTTGCCAAGGTTTTTGGAATATCTGCCCTGAAAACTGCTATAACTCCTCGCACTGAATGTCAGCCCAGGGGCACAGTGTGAAATGTCAGATCTCTGCAGAGGTTTTAGCTCAAGTTCACAACTCTTCCATCTCTGTATCCTTCTTAGCCTTTTCAGGAAAGACTAATTTGCAATCATATCCCCATGGTGACAAAATAAGCCAACAATGGAGAATGCTCTGCTATTCTGAACCATGAGATACTTTCAAATGCTGATATCTACCATTAAAAGCTTGCATATTGGTATAATTGCTGATTTTTTTTCTAATCGTCACATGTCTAAAACATGTGGCTTCCAGTTACATGTGCGATCTTAATATGAAGCAGGGTCATGGGGAGGACAGAGTAAGTGCATGAACCCACCCCTGTAAGGTAACTTGTACACACACGCTAAAGCTGTAAACCCTGGGCTGCCAGTAACAATCTGGGGCATGATAATCCCATAACGAGCAACAGCAGGTGCTAAAGTGCTTAAAGTAAATCACTCCTGCAGTCAGCGAATTGTTATTTATGTCAGCACTACCAAGGAGGGTGAATCTGACAGGATGGGCAACAGCCCTGATGACTGAGGGCTGGGAACTGCCAGGCAGGCAGGGCAGGGAAGGCAGGGACCATTTTACTGTCCCAGCCAGGAGCAGCACAAACTCGGGGGGGAGATTTTGGTGGGGAGGGAGGGCACCAGGGGCAGTCCCAGCCCCAGGCATCGAGAACCTCCCTGAAGATGTGGACAGCCAAGGCTGGGACATGACATCTGCTTGTACGTGGAGATGGAGATTGGGCCTCTGTGAGGGAAACCAGAGTCAGGCCCAGTCCAGGATGATTCAAGCATCAAAGCGGAGCCAAGAAATTGAGCATGGTTTTCTAATATAAAGTTTTTTCCAGTTTTGATTAGGTTGGAAAGAGATATTTTTTCTACCTCTGTCAAGCCTTTTGTTGATTTAGATTGTTAACAATTCCCATTACTTGTCCAGCTTAGCACATCTGTGGATACACCCAAAAACACCAACCACTGGAGAGGTATTAATACAAATTAAGAAACATTAGCAACGGCAGCAACAAGCACAACACAGTATGTTTTCAGACTTCGTGCTTTGCTGCAGATGTCAGGAGTGAAAAACACAAGCAGAGACATCTGGTCTTCCACTTCCTCTCCTCGCCAGCCAGCCAAGGACACGGGGCTCTCACAATCCTCTGAGCCAAGACAGCTGCAGCAGCACAGGAGCAGTGCCCATCCTCGCTGATCAGGTGTCGTTGAGACTGAAGGTTGGGCCTGAGATGTGCTTTCTGACAGCAGCCTAAAGCAAAGCAGGTTATTTCATCCAAACACTTTAAGTGTATTTGGACAAATTATTCTTGCCTCAGAAATATATTATACTAATGAAGTTATGCTGTCAGGTATTACAGGCCTGGCAGGAATTGCAAACTATTTTAATCCTCCAAGAATACATTTTCCCAGCCAACAATTTGACTTGTCATTAGTAAATTCCTAGCTCAGCTTTTTAAGGGACAGGAACACACAAAAAAGTATTGATCTCCAGGTTATTCATTCCTATCACAATTGCATCAGATTTCTTCTAAGGTCTGTAGTGAAGTGATCTATGGGATGTGTTTCTCCACCCTCATATTGGAGATCCATTGGCTTTAGGGAGAGCTTTTTAGCATAATGCAGCAACTTCTTGGTTTGATTTCAAAAGAGTATGGAGCTTGCCAAATGTCTTCAAAAGGAAGGAAAAAAAAAAAGGTAATTTGTCCTTGTACATACTGATGCAACATGAGAATGAATAGATCTGTGGGCCTTGTAAATATGATGCTTGAAGAATAGGTCCTCTGTTGTGTGCTGGGCTGCTGCAAGAGGAAAAGATCAACCCAAAGGAGAGTCAAATTGCAGCTCAGTGCTGCTACTTAGCCCAGACTCTCTTTTGATTCTGGGTGTCACTGTCCCTAACCAGAGCAAGAAAAATAAAGACATTTTCAAGAACACGGTTCAAACAGGTTATTCTGAATTTGTCATCTTATAATTCCTTTCTAGTCAGTGCAGACAAATCCAGTTGATGTGTCATCTGATCCATTTTAAGCATCTTTGTTAGAATGAGAGGAACTGCACTCTGAAGGTGTCTGAGTTTTTTCCAGTTGACTGCTCATGGAGTCAATATCTCCGATTTAGATGTAGGAAGTTTAAGCTGCAAGTTGGGACAGATGATTCCCACGCTAATTTTCCTTCTTTTCTGCGTTTTTTAAGATGTCTCAGTGTCCTACTCCTAATCTGCGCAGGACAAGTCAAGAGTGCACATCCTTGTTGCTTTATCCTTCCCCCAAAATAACCCTTCAGCTGTGCACAATTTCCCTGGTCACTAGCCTGCATTGCTCTGTTACACCACATCATCCCTTGGCAGATCCCCTACACGACACTTGCTAGTTGTGTTGAGGGACCAGACAGCTGCAGGGGCAAGTGCCTGTTGTACAATGGTGGGGAAGTAAGGCATGTCCTGGATCTCACATGGGATCCTTCTCTTTACAGGGCTGACATTTTTCCCTTTGACAAGACTTGCACCGCAACTGGTGTCACTGCTGGGTTGTGTTCATTGGGAAATACCCTGGCATGAATCTTTACTGGTAAATCTCTTCAGTAAGATGCAGCAGCCATAGCTGTTAAGTTTCTGCACCAACATAGCACCAGTGTTATCCATTTGATTTAGGTCAGGCTTACTTAGGTTCATTGTGTTTTTACCAGTTGGCTTCCTTTCAGCGCTGGTGTATTTATCTTCGTATCACTTCTCAGCATCAGAAACATACTATTTTCCCCAATTTACAGATGAGTACCTGAAGCAGAATTCATCTTCTCCCAGGCAATAAAGGGAGAGGTGAGGAAGTTACATGGGAACCAGAGCACAGGAACTTTACCAGCCTAGAAAGGTGGTCTGTGGGGTTTTGCATTGGGTTGCTCAAAGAACCACAGGAAAAGCCTGGTCCCACCGACATGCTGCTCCTGCAGACATGGGATACTCATTTGGGTTCTACATGGTTCTTAGGTGGCAGTTTATGGCACAGATTAGTGAAGTACAAGAAAACTAAATTCCAAGCTGTAACCTATAAGGAACTACATACAATGTTTGTATTTTTGGAAGAAGGGGTTAAACTGATCTGCCAAGTTAAAGCAAGTACCGCTAACTCATTATCCATTTTAGAGCTGTCTGCCACTAGTGTGACTCCTGTATGTAAAGAGATAAAACTATTGCAATTAGCTATGATTTTAGTCCATGCACTTTACATCTGCTTCCAGATAGAGTTAGTTCAGAGAACAGTTTATGTTTGACACCAGTCTGGCAGCAATAGCAGAAGCTTACTAACACAGAATGTTATTTATTTATTTATTTGCCACCTAGTCAGTTTTTATATGGAGAACCCATTAAACGAAGTATTTAAGCAGTGAAATATCTTGCTTATTAGTAATAAAATCCTGAATATGAGGAAGCTCATCACCCAAGTTCTCTGGAACCTGTGGTTATGCTGCATAATTACACAATAATCAGCCACACAGTCAAGGCCCATCCAATAAACATTTTAATTTTATTCTATCATAGAAGAATACACTGCTGCTATACTGATTCATTAAAAACAAAAATCATGAATCAATACTTTCTTAAATCATGAGACTTTAAAAGGAAAAAAACGGGTTTTTTAAATTTTAAGCTTTTAAATTTATATTTTACAGAAACAATATGGGTACATAGTTAAAATGCCTTAGTTACCTCAAAATCATGACACATCTGAAATCAGTGGACTTACATGAGTAACCATGTAAAGGAAGCATCCTCTCAAGTGCCAAGTTAGGATATCAAATTTCCCAGTTCACATATTAAAGGCACTGACACACTACAACCAGTATATCTGGAATCCCATTACATTCTGTGCTGCAAAAAGAAGTTCGGCCAGACTCAAACCTTCACCTCTGATCCTGTCTTCCTCTGATATTTAGCTCCATTCAATCACTGACTACAGCTGTCAGCGATTCAGTTTCCCATTTCTGCTTTCAGATTCCTTCAGTTTCATGTATGATGCACAGAGACTTTAGAGGAAACAGGATTTACCTTGCAGTTGGCAACATTACAAAAAATCACCCTGTTGTGAGATCAGGGGAAAACCCAACGTCACTACACTCTTATATCTACTTTAAATAAACCTAACTCTGTGATTCTGTCTTCTATGCCTAAAATAATAATACATACTATGCTTTGAAGGATTCATTAATCATAAATGTGCTGAAATATTCATATAGAAGATATTGAAAGCTATGTAACTGTTCACTGTGTAAATGGCAACAAACCGCATTTCACAGGACAATATAACAGCAATAAGAAAAGCCCACACAGATAAACCCAGGAATTTCAAAACAGTTATCCACCCAAAACCACCAAACCAAATAAAAAATTCCTACATGGTTTGGGTTAGCTCGAAGTGTAGAAGTTTTATTCAGGTCCAAAGAGACAACACAGCATTTCTGAAACCAAAAACTTCATTTGCTGTTGCAAAGAAAGTAGAGTTGTCAAACTTAATCATCAGGTTTGTCCTTATTTTCAGAAAGGCAGAAAGTAAATTAAATGCCAAGTAATTCAAAGTAAGAGTACAGAACTATAACCACTTTGCACAGCAAACATTACAGCTGGACATTGAATTAGAATGTTTAAGTGCTTAATTATCATACTACTGAGTTTCAAATCCCAAGATTGCTCCTGGCAAGCTGAAACAGGGACTAAATAGGATATAGTCTGCTCTTCTCCTTAGGTCATTACTGTACCAAACTGTATCAATAAATGTCTGGTTTTTAGGCTTCAAAAAAAGTCTCTTTTTAAGTCCTCAGTGCGGACCACCCATGAGGGAAGCATCCAAGTCTTCTGCTGTGAATAAATGCTGTTCTGCCATATTTGTGCAATGTTTCCACCTATTCTGAGGTTCTACAGCGACCAGACGTGAGTGTGTTAACTAACATTTGATTTAGGAGTAGCAAATGTCTGCTGCATGAATCCAAGAACTCAATCTTCTTTACTACTGCAGATGTCCCTTTTGTCTTATGCCAACAGGACCATTATGGCAATTTTTGCCCTTTTCTTATCCACAATGACAAATGCCAGCACAATCAACCCCTGGAAATTTTCCAGGCAAAAAAGAGGAACAGAAGAGTGCTAACCTAATCAGCTGTGCTATGCTGTGAGGAAAAAAACTGGTCAGACTGACCATCCTGCTTATGAAAGAATGATACCAGGTGCATCATGGTAACATTAGAAATATTTGTAATGAATTTCATACTATGTTATAGGAAAAAAAAGAGGTTTCCATACTGAATAGGCTGCAGGTCTTTTCTCTCTGCATTTCAGAATGACACCCTTGGTCTTTTTGGATGAGTTTAATTACAGTAACACTTAAATGCTGCCAGTAATAAAGAAATATTAGTACTGCTCGTAAAGAGGCAAAAAGCTTTCATACTGCAAAGAGCTAGGGATGCTCTTAAAATAATAAAGGGCAGTCAAGCAATCACATTTGCTCTGCCAAGAGCTTTTAAGATGTAACCCAGAGGCTTGAAGTTTCATTACCAAAACATTTTTCCTGCTGCCACTTGAAAAATTTCTGCTGATGTTTAATGACTAAAATGTAGGTAATAAAACTGCAACAATAATTGCATGCATAAGAATGAAAAGATAAAGTAGTTCTATTTTCACTGAAGGGATGACTTTTAGGACTGGCACTATTTTGGACCCTAAAAGTACAGGGAAGAGTGCCACTGAAGAATACAAGAGATTTTTTAGGGAACCAAGACTGTGGATACAAGGGTTCATCTGAGAGTTCAAATTTCAAAGAGCAACATACCAATATCAGGAAAAATAACATGGGTATAGTGTTTAAAATAAACAACGCCTTGATAAGATAGGCTCTGAAAAATCCTTAATAAAAAGTGCTCAATTTTTCTGTTATTTCTATCCATCACTACTGCCTAAAGTAGCTGGAAATGGTGTTGTGCTTCTAAACCATGCAGACAGAAAGTGGCGGTCAACACAGGATCTGTGGCAAGCCAGCTTTTAAAAAGGTTATATTTGAGACAATACTTTAGGTTACATCAGTCTGCCTTTTTCTTCTTCTTGGTTGAGAGGTCAAAATTGCTGGAGGCTTGTTTGTTTTCCATGGTTGCTGTGCAAAGCTCAAGGATCTACATAGTGTATAAAGACATTAAATATTCTCCAAGTCTTCCAACACCCTCACACCCAGAATCACTGATGTGAAGCAGAATGGAAAGAATCAGAGATCATCAGTAGAAAGATGGCAACTAGAAGAAAAATTCCATTAGGCAGAGGCACACTTACATTAAGGCTGCCAAGAAGACATGCCAGTCTGGTTCTGGCATTACAATAAGGCACTAATACTTTCATTTTCAATTTAGACACTTTCAGTTAATTATTTTTAAAAGTGACTGGACACTCTTGGCATTAATATTATATCAGTGCTTTAGTTGTGGAAGGTGGTTCACCCCTACAGTCTTTTTAATTGATCGCTTTTGAGGATTAACCATCTTCGGGTTTCCTGGAACACGGTATCTCCCTCTGAAATAAAACGGGTGAAGTTAGTCATCAAGTGTCATAATCCCTGTAAGCTTTAACTGCTAGAAATGTGCATGCTTTTTATACTTGCATACCTGATTACTATCTTGAATTAACAAACCTGAGACAGCAAAAAACAAGTATATTTCTGGGTTCGCAGGTTAGCAGAGCATCTAATTATTCTGCATACAAACTCAATCTTCATCTCAGCATTCCTGACTACTTCCTATTACGTAAGTGATGGCATTTGAAGCACATGAACAGAATACTAAACACTGGCACTAAGAGAATGATACCTTGCCTAAGGAGACATTTTCGTCAGTTAAAGAATCCCCATCAGAAGATGGAAAAACACTTCATGTAGATATAATTACAGCTCTCTGCAGGCATTCCACTCTAGAGTCCGAGGCTCTCGAGCCCATGATTGTAAGAAACGCCTATAGGAAATGCTGCCAGCAGACTTCTGAAGTGGTACTCATCATGGATACATACACCATCTACATGAAACCTACTAGAGCTTCACCTTGATCATCTAAGAAGTCAGTGGAAATGTAAACAATTCTTCAGGGAAAGAATGGTGCTTCCCCAAACTGGAAGGGTTACTCTCATGATCACCTCTGCTCCTATGCAATGTACCTCCGTTTCTCTTCCTGTTCATTACTAGAGAGGACAGACAGCATTTTACATACTCCAATGACAATAATACAGAGTTTCAGTGTCTTTCTCAAGTAAAGGCATTTTGAGGGAAAATATATCACAACATCAAATCATTATATTCATCATGATAGCCAGATATATGGTAGAAGCTGTGATGACGTGACCTGTTCAAGTTTCAAATTTACAGGCAAAGAGGCAACAAAGTCATCCCTAGGGATCACTAGTCTTCTTGACACATCCTTTGTTCCAGCTCTGACAAGCGATCTTGGTCTTGAAGGGAGAACTGTGCCCACAGAGATATAGAGATAGTTCTACTCACAGTTGGAACATCAGAACCCAAGCCCCCTTGTATGCTCAAAAATCGATTATTTAAATTCAAATCAGTTGATTACTCAGAATCAATTCATTAATCCGCAGATCACTGTACAGCTTGACAAAGCAGACAGAAAATGTCCATGTGGAATTCTTTAGACAAAAAACCTCTTTCAGTCAAAACCAGCTAGACTTACAGACTAAAAAGCCAGGTAGCTGCAGCAACGCAGTGTTGAAACTGAGCTAATAAGACCCACTATATGCCTCTGAGAGGGCTCAGAATGACAAGAACTTGGCTGCTCAGATTGCATCAGAGATATGAGCCATCAGGACACCTGTGCTCTTCCCAACCATCAGCTAGCCTATCTTCTTGTTCTGCGAATAACCATAAAAAGGACCTCTGAACTGAATGCATCAACAATTAGTGTTCACAATTACTACTCAAAAACGTGTTCAGTGTTGCTTTAATATATGGGTTGGGCTTTCCATACCTGTACCTATAGCTAAAAAAAACATTAAGCACAGTTTCTTAGTATGGTTTCAGATCCAATGCAGGCATTTTGTGAAAGGGCAACAGAGGTGAAATAAGAACTCTGGAGGGAAAAATTTCAAATTATTCTCAAAAACATGCTTATTTTCAATCATGCAGGTTTTCTCTTATTTTACTGAAATTATTTCTCCTTAATGTCAGCTTGAACAAACAACCCTCAGGCTGTAAATCAATAAGGGAATAATAAAACAATGGCTGTGGTTTCCTTGTGATGATCAAGGAGTGCATTCCAGTATTTCCTTAAAATACAAACTATGTCAAATCCCCATTCTTACATCCATGTCGCCAACAAAAATCGAAGTTTGTCCTGAAAGTTCTAAGTCACTGGTTATAAAAGGCAATCCTTTGCAAACTAGGTCCTTTTATACCAAGAACAATTTAAAAGATGAACAATTATCTTTACGGGTTTAATGTACTTTGAAAAGTTAAAAAAGAAAACCTCTTAGGGAAAATGGATTGAAAAGGGATATCTGTTATAATACACATCTTCTGAGACCAGCAGTTACAGGACACTTTTACACTTTATTTTCTTTCTTTTGATACAAAGAAAATTACAGAAACACAGTGTCATATAATTTCAATAACTGCTCTACTAAAATAGATTGTTAAAAAACCCCAACATAATCACAGGTCAGTGCTAACTCTCAGCAAATCTCAGTATCTGGCTGATGATATTTAATCTCAGAGCACAGGCAGTGAATTCTCCTGGCTCTAGCTTTCTAATCTTCTCCATATGAACCACATTAAATATTGCTGGGGCCAGAAGCGACACTCTGGCATACGGGGCACTTTGGTATCCCACAGTGCTTTTTCTATATTGAGAAACTTCAGTTACAGAATTGAATTCACACTGGGATACGTTAATTCATATGCTACTGATATGCTCTTCCGGAGCATGAATGTTCACTGTTCCAATTGACAAAATCCTGTGACTCTGTGCTTACACAGAATGAGAGGATAAATCTGGTAGGCAAACATGTCCACATAATTTCATGCTTATAATTATTACATTTTCAGATAATGCCAATATATACTATGTATGCTTATTTTAATAACATGGGTAAGTGGGTTTGTGGAAGGGTATTTAATATGAGATACTAAATACATAGAAACCATACTAGCTTAGGAAGTCTCCCAATACAAAGTATTTGGGAGAGTTCCAAAAGCAAATATTTTATCTGCTTGCTTGCACACTTTTGTAGGTATCTGCTTTTGGGCACTGGAGGCCGGTTACTGGGTCTAACAAACTTTTGGTGTGATTCCCTATATTCTCCATTCTTAACATTCCTAGTTCAGGTAAAAAGTAAATCTCCTCCAATTTCAAGCTTATCAACAAGCATTACAATCAGAAATTAATTTTATTTCTATATATCTCAGAGCAGGTGGACTCTTCAAATTTATATTTCTAATCCATATAACTAAACAGAAATCTGTTAAACAATGAAGCCTTTGTGTGCTGACATTTAAAATCACTCACATTATCATCCACAAAAAGCCTTACAATCCATCGGCTAAAAAGGACCTAGCAAGGCATTTATTTAATTGATTTACTTTTAAAGTACTAAAGGGTATACTTGTTGTTCTCAAGTCTGTAGTAATATTAAAAAAAAAAAAAAATCCATTTCAAACACAGGTTAAAAGGAAATATCATCAGAAGTATTTTAAGATTTAAAAAGGCCACTTAAATATATGTATTTTCAACATTGCAAGATATTTAATATTAAATAAAACTGATTGAAAAGCAGTATCAAAAATTAAGAGTAATACTTTGTCAGTGAGATTATGCTTAGTGATATTTACCATGAACAGAAATTTCCAATGTTTAAAACATATAATGAATCAGAAAACAGGAAATCTAAAGGAAATTTACCTCAGTATCTGTTTTTCTCTCTTGCCAGTCAGAGCATCTGGTTTTTGCCTTTCAGCAATTTTAAGTGTAGCTGAGGTCTGTAATAGCCAAATTTTTACAAAACAAGTTAATTCCTAACCACAATCACAGTTAAGGAAGTAAATATTTCCAAACTAGTTTTGACGTTCTATGGCCTTACTGACCTAAAGTATTTTAAGCACATATTATACTGATGCTACGTTGATTTAGGTAGTTGAACACATACCAAAATCCTTGCTGTGCAAAAATACCATTATTTATTAAGATGGATGATCAGAGAATATGTAATTTCAGTCAGTATATTTTTGCTGATATTCCCTATTTCCAATGAAGAAGCATTATGTTTCTAACATACTTCTCTAAAAGCAAAACAAAACAAATTGTAGTCACTTAGTTGTCCTTTTGAATGGTTAAACCATTAAGAGCGGGAACTAGATGATTAAGTCCAACTCCCTGCTCCTTGCAAGACTACCTAAAACTAAACCGTATACTAAGAGCGTCGTCCAGATGCTCTTTGAAGTCTGACAGGCTTGGTGTTGTGAACAGTTCCCTGATCCAGTGACTGACCACCCTCTCAATGCAAAGAACCTTTTCCTAATGTTCAGTCTGCACTTCCCCTGATGCTGCTTCATTCCATTTCCTCATGTCATATCTCTAGTCACCACAGAGAGGAGATCAGCAGCTCTCTCTCTGCTGCCCTCCTTGAGGAAAGTGTAGACTGTGATGTGGTCACTACTCAGCAATGAGGTCACCCCTCAGCTTTCACCCAAACTGAACAAGCAAAGTGACCTCAGCCTCTCCTCATAATTCTTGCCCTTGAGCCCTTTTGCCATATTGTTTGCCCTCCTTGTGACACTCTAATAGTTTGATGTCCTTCTTACGCTGAAGTGCTCAAAACTGCACAGAGTAGTTGAAGTGTGGTGAGCTGGACCAGTGAAGTTAGGTTTACTGCCATGTTCAGATTAGCAATGTAAAAGGTATATGTCTAATCTAAACTATTCACTTAGGCTCTGCATATAGTTCAGGAGGAGGGACAGAAAAGTCCCTGGGAAATTAATTTCATCTTGACCTAAAAAAGGTGTGATGATTTGCACCTTAGACATGATTCTCTCTCCATAGATTACAGAGGATTCCTCTACAACTACTTTAGAATGGCTATTTTACATTCAGAGAACTAAAGATAGGAATATTAATCTGAAGATTACTATTTTGCTCTGATTCTGAAATCATATGAGTAAATAATTAATTGCTGAATATAATGCACTAATTACCTTGAGTGTCACTGGCAAAATCCTAGTCCCCACTTCCCCACTTAAGCAACATGCCAGTGCATATACTTCACTTCAAACTACGTTTTATGCATGTTGAGGTGTTTTTCTAGCGAGCTGAACATAGGCACTCTGCTTGCTAGCATGTTCAGCAATAAAATCAGCTTTTATTTCCTACCTTCTTCCTCCAGAAGTTCTCAGTTTCACTGTTAATGCAAAGATATTAACAGTTTTCATGGGCATTTCCTGGGCTTTTTCTTGGCTTCATGCTGGACACTCAGTTTAAGCAATTCTTTCAGATTTCCCTAAGCAGCAATGAACCATGCAAGAAAATCAGTTGCCCACTGTGCAAACACATGGAAACACTGCTAATTATAGGCTTTCACCCCAGTTAGCTATGACAGGAATTCAGAGACAGCCATTCTTGAGTGTCACACTAAGCTATTACTTTTACATTATTCAGGAATTGAGGGCTTTTCCAGAATAAAAAGTACTATAAATCTTTCCAGGTTCCGTTGCAGGTTCCTCCAGTTTCTAGTATCAAATTTTATGTATTATTTAATTTTCAGCAATAAAATTTAGCCTGTGATTTCACCAAAACGAGGTGTCTTATCCCTATCTTATAAAATTAATGAAAATATGTGTTGTAAAGTAATTTTGAACTGGTTGGCTTGTTTGTCTTTAAAAGAACGGAGAAATATGAAAAAGAGAAATTGCTACTTAAGGTAGGTGTCGCTCCTGCTAATAATTTGCTTCTGTTCTGTTCAACTGCACAGCAGTCTTGTGACCAATGGATGGGCAAGCAAGGATCAGAAAATTGCCTCAGCTTTGTCAGTTAAGAGCACTTTGACTATGCTAGGGAATAGTGACACTCCAATTGATACAAAAGCAAAAAAGTATTTAAAATTAATAAAGTGTAGCAATCTTTCAATTTATAGCTCTTAACATTTATAAGAAAGCAGCTTTTGTAATAGATTTGGTATATGAATGAAGTGATGAAACACTTTGACCTAACAGCATTAACAGATGCTGTTGCGATATTAAGAAAGTGTAGTGATTTTTAAAAGTTACTGAATCACACATTTTTCTTACCTGTAAGATCTCTGAGAGGTACATGCGCCGCTCATCGTTAGCTTTGTGGTAAGCCTACAGTTAAGAGATACAGGCTACCATTAAGCAAAATTTTTAAAAGTTGAATCACACAGGAAAACTCCAATATACAGCAGAATGTTTTTCCAGTGACATATTTTGTGGAACTATTCTGTTGTGTGTTCCACACACATTGTTTGTCAGACAACATAATGGCTTTTATAGATTAGAGGCATACAGTGATTGCAAACCTTTGCTTCTTGTTCCAGTCTAAGTTCATAGTCCTTCAGCTGATTCAGGAGGCTCTTCTTCTCTTCTTCCAGCTGTTTAAGAACCTCCTTTAAGGAACCCTGTGGTTATAGTAAATAAAACAATGCTTTACAAATATTTCCATTCTGTATAAAGATGTCATCACCATAGCCCTTATTTTATAAGCATTATGGTGTTTGTCATTCTCTTTGGTTCTTGCGGTCTTTTTGCGTTCATGGTTCTGGCTGGCACACTGAGGAGACAGATGCAATTAGCCATATGCTACAATTATTAGTTATGCACTACACATTTCCACTGTGTTCAAATGATGCAGGTACAGCTTTCCACGCTCCTGCTCCTTGACAGATTAGCAAAGTCACCTTGTGGTGACTAGTCAGAATTGTTTCTTTCTTCTAAGCAAAATTTCCTCTGATTTCAGATCTTACCAGCACATCCATTTTCAAAGTACTTGCTGAGAGAGCTGCTGAACTGGCTGAAGAGGCACGTGGGATGTCAAAGGTAACTCACACCAACTTGGCTAGAAAGCAGTATTTTGTGGGAACACTATCTGTCTTAGGTGTTCAGCCATTTACCTTGCCTACAATTGGGATAAATCAGAGTAACCGCAGTTGTCCATTTTGATTACTAGCACTGGACAAATCTTTGCTTGCTGTGTAATGGAAGTAAAACACACACCCAAGCAGGACCTCCTCCACTTCTACCATGGAAAACTGCTTCTCATAATCCCTTTTATAAACTGATCCATTCCATCCAGTAGAGACATTCTTATACAAGCTTCTAGCATAGGTGACTTTAAATTCTGTATCTTAGAGTTCCCTCCTCCAAGCTCAGGAACAAGGAATTCCAACAAAGAGGAATTTGGGCAGACATGCCAGGAGGCTTGCAAACAAGGAGCTCCTAGACAAGCTCCACCCCAAAAAGAAAGCCTAGAGAGGGTGGAAACATAGACAGGTAACCTGAGAGGAATACAAAGATTGTCCAGTCAGGGATCAGGTTAGGAAAGTTAATGACCTGATAGAATTAAACCAGGCCAGAGATGTCAAGGGCAACAAGAAAAGCTTCTACAGGTATGTTAGTGATAATAGGAAGTCTAGGGAAAATGTAGGCCCTTTCCAGAAAGAAACAGGAGACTGGGTTACCCAGGACATGGAAAAGGCTGAGGTTCTCAATTACTTTGTTGCCTCAGTCTCCACCAGCAAGTGAAGGGATGGCATCCAGAGTGACCTTGACAGGTTTGAGAGGTGGGCCTGTGCAAACCTCATGAAGTTCAACAAGGCCAAGTGCAAGGACCTGCAGCTGGGTCAGGGCAATCCCAAGCACAAACACAGGCTGGTCGAGAACGGATTGAGAGCAGCCCTGAGAAGAAGGACTTGAGAGTGACGGTGGATAAAAAGCTTGATATGATCTAGCAATGATCTTGCATATGATCTTGCAGCCCAGAAGGACAACCACAATTTGGGCTGTACCATAAAAAGTGCGGCCAGCAGGTAGAGAGAATCATAGAACCATAGGATCAGCCAGGTTGGGAAGGACCTCTGAGATCATCATGTCCAAGCCTTGATCCACTACCACCACAGTTACTAGACCATGGCACTAAGTGCCACATCCAGTCTCATCTTAAAAACCTCTGGGGACAGAGAATCCACCACCTCCCTGGGCAGCCCATTCCAATGCTTGATTACCCTCTCTGTAAAGAATTTCTTCCTAAAGAAGTCACCGTCCTCCTCTGCTCTGCTCTCTTGAGACCCCACCTGCAGTACTGTGCCCAGCTTTGGGGTCCTCAAGGAGGATGTGGATCTGCTGCAGCAAGTCCAGAGAAGGGACAGAAAGATCACAGAGCTTGGAGCACTTCTTCTCTGAAGACAGGCTGAGACAGTTAGGGTTGTTCAGCCTGGACAACAGAAAGTTCTATGGAGACCTTACAGCACCTTCCTGTACCTGAAGGGGGCCTACAAGAAGGCTGGAGACGGACTTCGTCTTTACAAAGGCATGTAGTGACAGGGGTAATGGCTTTAAACTGAAAGAGAGTAGATTTAGAATAGATATTAGGAAGAAACTCTTTACTGTGAAGTTGGTGAGGCACTGGAAGAGGTTACCCAGAGAGTCTGTGGATATCCCATCCCTGGAAGTGTTTAAGGTTGGACAGGACTCAAAGCAACCTAATCTAGTGGAAAGAGTCCCTGCTCATGGCAGGGGCATTGGAACTAGATGATCTTTAAGGTCCCTTCCAACCCAAACCATTCTATGATTATTCAAGGTCAGTTTGTACCTGATTGTTCTTGTAGTGAAATGTTTTAAGATAAATGTTCTTCTTCCTCCCTGGTGTTTGTCCCCAGCATGTATAGACTGAAGACACAAGCATCTTTTTTCAACATTCATTTTACTAGGATAAACAAGCTGAACTTTTAAAAATGGTCTTTCACACAGTCAGCTGTCCTTTCATCAAATCATCCTAGTAACCCCTTTGTATACCAGGCTGGAGACCAACCTTCTTATGGTTGGAGAACAGAACTGGACTACAGTATGCAGTACTCCAAAAGCTATCTCACTGCCTTGAACAATGTCAGTGATACTTCTCTACCTATATAAATTTTAGGACTGTGTTTTCCTTTTTCACAGCTGCACAACAATGGCTCACAGTCAACAAGGCATTAGCTAGAATACCTAGATGTTCCTCTGCAGTTGTATCAGCTCTCAATTCATAACAGAATTTCTTTATTTTATTCCTAAATCCTTTGGTCTACACTATTAAATTTTACTTGCATTTTTAATAATCTAGCCTTCAGTGTCTTTCTTTTTCTAAACAACATTCAGATCCCGATTATATTATATAATTGGTTTCAGGAGAGAGATATCATAATCTAATTCTACTTTGTGTATCAAGGTCATGCATTAAATATTAAGATTCTTCCTAAACCTGGTCCTGGAAGAACTCTGCTTGCACTCTCCCAGCAGACTCCTTCACTAATCACTGTTATCATGTTCCATTTGCCAGCTCTTTACTCCTTCAACAAATCTACTCATTTTCTTTTCTCAATTAATCAGTCACTTCCCATGTGACATGGTGTCTTTATCAGAGGTCACAATGAATAAGATTACTATATTTATTGTGTCAACAAATCTACTGTCTCATCACAGAATGTCAACAGGTTTGCCCACCATGAGACACTTTTAATAAATCCATGTTTCAGTTTCATTTTCCAACAACTATTTCTCTCTTTATCTTAAAACTGAAAAAAAAGTGCTTTACTCCAGCACACACAATGCACACATCTCTATTAAAACCACTTGCAGATCAGCGATGTAGCAAGCCAGTTCTTTCAGAATCCTATGGTACGGATTACCCATTTCCCTCACTTGAAGCACATCCAGCTCTTTGAGTTTTCCTTAGGATTCGGTTACTGTCATTTCCTCTTCCAAGCACTTGCTGATATTAGCTATTCTTTGCTCCATTCTGCATTTTCTTGTTTCTAACTTTACTGAAAACTTAGGCAATACATACACGTTTAATTTAAAGTGAATGAATTCATGATCCTTGGCAGGCTTTTTGACTGACTTTTCTGAAATGTTTTTGCAGATTTTAAAAGTCTAAAATAGCATTCGCTCCTTTTTATTCAGTGTTGTCTGATAATATATGTTAGTTATCACATCCACTGATATCTGTGCCTCATCATTATTACTAGCCCTTGGTTTTTAGTCTTTATTTATAAGTATCACATATGATATAATTTCTGGCAGTAATTTAATAATATTATAGCCAAATTCATCCATGTAAATGTTATATTTATATCTATATCTGACTGTATGGATGGGATTTAGGCTGACCTGAGTATATCTTCATTTGAGTGTCAATATGTGAACTGAGCTCCTCCTAAGAGTCACAGTGAAGACAATCACTGATGTGCAGTGATTCATTCAACTAAGCAGCTAGAGAGCTCAACTCAGTTGCCATCTGAGATGTTCCAGAGAGGCCAAGACATTCACGTGCGGCAGATACAACACATGGGTTGCAAAAGACACACCCTTCTGGAGCAGTATTGGGCTACTCTGCACTGAAACATCTGCAAGACTGTTTACTCAACTATTCCACTGAAGATGCAAACCTAGATAAATCCAGATACAAATCTCTGTACTCAGCCGACTGTATTAATGAGACCTGCACTGCCTGTAGTAGGAATTAAAATATCAAGCCAAGAGGTAGTACATCTATATAGAGAAACAAAAATATTTGTGTCCTAATATCTAAGTAAATCATATTGTTTCAATGTATATTTAAATATTATTTTCCAATATTATTACAACTAAACTTTGTTTTCCCTACCCATCCTCAAGATTAATTCATCCAAACAGCTGATGAAGAAAAAAAACCCCAACATCTATGGTAAAAGTCTCTCATATTTGCTGCATACCACATCTACCGCTGTTATGTTCTTTCCTGACAATTGTGTACCTTTAATACTTCTTGTCCCTTCACATTTTCATTACCAATGCTATTGAATTCCTGGCTTGGCAGGTTCTCCCATTTGCCTGCTTAGGTCCCCTGTGTAAAATACCTATCTGTTACAGAATTTTTGTTTCTTTTTATTTCTAACACAAGCACCTCCTTAATCAGAATAGATGAATCTTTCTGTACTGATTACCTGACCATTGCCTTAATAATCAATTATTTCTTCTCATGACCTTAATGCTTTGCTAGGCCTTTACCAGATTTTCACTGTAAGCATGGAAAGGAAGATAACATGATTCTCCAAATATTTCTGCCTTCTTTTTCCAGGGAAATTTCAATTTTTTTCCCTTTTTAGCCTGCAAATCTCAGGTCCAGAAGGCCAGTATCCCTATATGATATATTTCTCAGAGAGTTTACAAATGCTTGCTAATGGTAAAAGATGACATCTGCCTGTTTGAAGCTTCAAGTCTTTTCAAGCATCTACAGATCATATCATCTTTTTTTTTTTTTTGCATAACATTCTGTATAACATGTTACTTATTTGTCCCCAAATTTTATTTTTCATTTAAAAAATCCTGGCTTTTATTGAGATTTCTCTCGGAATGACTTCTATTAAAATCAAGATTTTGCAGGAGCGTGACAAAAGGCACATTACTTTTAAAACATGTTGCAAGAGAGAATAATCTCTTCCACTGTTCAGTATGAAAAAAGGGAGATACAGAAGAGCTGCATCTTTGAAGAATATTTTGCACATGACTGAATTGTTATTAACTTTAATCTATTATAACAGGAATACTTGAGACATGAAAAGAACTGAGGGGTTGTTGGGTATTTTTTCCCAATTAAAGCAGAAGTACCTTGGATGCAAATGCAATCTTTGTCCTAATACAGAGGATTCCTACAGTCAATACAGGCAATGTTGGCCAATTAAAGGAGAAAAAGTAAGCTGCAGATTAAAGAGATTTGGCTAAATTCCATTAGGGTCATGTGCTATTTCATTTCAACATCAGTGTCTCTACAGAACTAAATAAGACAGATAGAGAAGGCCTCAGCACTGTCCAACTATGAAACTAAGGTTTTTTGCCTTCTTGACCTCATTGCACATTAAAGACTACGACCATCTGACAGCATATTTTGTACAACATATTTTGTACCACATACTACATATTTTGTATCACCACAGTAATCTTAAATACAATAAATACAGAAGCTTATGCTGCTCTCCAGATTTGTTCTATGTAAATCCACAGCCCACAATTTATTTCCTTACTAGATTGTCCATCAGTGTTACATAAGACAGCAGGACTTGGTGTTGCAGCTGTTACATACAACGGAGCAATTTGGTATCTCCTCAGTGATGGTACTCATCTAATTTCTTTGAGTTCCTTCACTTACAGAGTAGACTACTTTTAGATCTTTTTTACATTAGTCTTTTCAGAAGCACTGTCTATTTTTTGCTGCCAATGCAGCTGGTCCACTGCAGATGCCTGGGCATTCATTCAGCTCTGGAGCAAGGACGCTATCCAAATGCAAGCAAACAAATGGTGCACTACCCTGCTTCTGATTAGCAAGCAGATGGAAATAGGTTGATAATGTGACTAAAAGTATACAGTTACCATCCCTACTGTATCTGGGTACCTCATAAATTGTAATAAACCCATGGTTACAATTCTCCTGTGAAATAAGAAAGCTGTAAAATACTCCAAATTTACAGATTGGGAAGTGAAACTCAAAATCAAAATAGGACTGGAGCTGAAATTGCACTTCAGGAAGAATTCAACATCCTAATGTTAGTAAAGCAGTCTATGCAATGTCTTACATTCCTCACATTTGGTTTTGCTGAAAAACAGGTAGGCATCTGATCTGTTGCTGTTGTGGTTGCCCATAAGCATCAGCTTAATTGAGCTGCTTAGTTTGCTGCTAAAAGTTTTCATGGAGTTTCAAAGGAAGGCTTCCTGGATGTCATCTCTCTTAACAGAGCACATCCTGGCAAGGATGCTCTACCCACATTACATGAGAAAGAAAGCACATGACCCTATCTAACAGCTTAGAATTTAACCCAGAAAGAAACTGGTTGAGTTACATTTTAGTCCTCTGATACCCTAGGAGCTTGCATTCTCATATCTCATATCCTGAGAATGCCCTTGCCACCATCATACTTGACTAGTGCTGAGATGATTTTTGAAGCCAGGCTGTTAATCAGTCACAAATGCAAACATTTACATGGAGGGAGAAGGAACAAGTGAGAAAGGCTGCAAGGTCATGCCTACTTCTGGAAAGGAGGCAGGATTTCAGCCACAGTTCTTGGGTATTTCTTATCAACTTCCCATTGGTCTTCCATCTTCATATGTAATCTGTTGTGAATCCCAGTCTAACTGCCCTTCTCCCAGCTAATACCTAGGAACCTTAGACAGCTAGTTCAGCCTTTGGGCTTCTGTTCCTGCATCCATGTACCTAACTGACAATGCAGAGTTCAGTAGGCAATACTGAAGATCTTATGGGAATCTAGCAACACAGATGTTGCTACTCAACTAAAAGACTTCTCCAAGTCGCCAAAGACTATTAAATGCAATTTCAAAAATAGACACTAGAAAATTTTAAATGGTAAAACTTCAGAGAGGTTCTAGAGGACTACTTTAGCCAGGCCTAGTTATAAGTTACCTACTACCCCTACTTTTAATGCAGTAACTGGAGAACTAGCTGAGTCCTTACATATCTGAAGTCTTTAGTTGCTGTACTTCAATACAAATCAAGAGATGAGGAACACCAGCATATAAACTCAGCCAAAATATTAAGGGCTGGATTTGCTTTTCCTGAATTCTGTGGGAAACGAGCAAAACGAAACCTCACCAAAACAAATTGAATTCTCAATGCTCATGATTGTATGAGCAGCTTAGTGCTCTAGTACTGTAAACACAAAAGCAAAATCTCACAGAAAACAGAGTTTAAAGCATACAGTAACACAGACTTGTAGCAGAGTTCTTGCATCACAGAAAAGCCTCAAAACAAAGCAAGGACTAGCGAGAACTCAAAAGAACCAGAAGGAGCATCCCAGCTATGCAGCACTTCCCCAGAAGGAGAAATTGCCAACAAAACTCCAGAATGAACCAGTAAGATAAATTCTGAAAAAGCTTATTACAAGTAGTTTAATTGAATACTGAAATGTTTGGGGGTTTTTAAGATATATTCAATACAGGTTTTTCTACTAAGCCTTGAAAAGCTGGACAATGTATTTCTGAAAAGGAGACATAAGCTGACTAAGGCATTTAACCTGAACTTAAGATCCCTAGTTTTCAGTAAATTGTCCACTCAGAGCAAGCTGATAAGTTAAAAGACATCTTGAGATTTCAAGTGAATACTTTATGTTGCAGAATTTTTCAGTGCTTAGCATGATTCACTTTAGGAACAACTGTACATTAATCTTGTGTCCAGCAGTGACCAAGCCCAGACTTTCACTAAGGGAACACCAATTCTCCAGGTTTTTTTCACACAATTTCCTTTTCACTCAACTGAAGTCACATATTTGGCTGAACACTTGCCAGAAAATGAAATTATACAGAAAGATACTGCAGCTGAATTTTAAGGCCACCCACATAAGTTGCTCTCATTCTGGATTTTTGTTTGCCCTGCTATCAGTGGGAACTGAGGTGACAATTTATAACAATCGTTACACAACAGACAAGGTGACAAATCCTGGACATCATCAAGCAGCTCAAGCTTGCTTTCATCAGAGCCCAGCTCACGCAGACTATTGATACTTACAGCAATTTGCTTCAGCTCTAATCCTCTGTAAATTTTCTCCATGAGTTAGAACAGAAGTAATATATATGTTCATTGTGCAGAACAAAAAACAACACAAGAACCCTTTGCAATCCACTCTACTTGACATTTTAAATGAAATGAAGTTTTGTTTAGAAAACAAAACTCCCTTCCCCTCAACACTGCAAGGTGACATTCATTGGCTGATTTAGCTGAATCCTTTTAACATATCATTTTAAACTCATTAAGAGCAAAAAGAAATACTACATCTTTAGTTTTACTTAAGTGGAAATTGATTTTAGATTGTTATCAATAAACTCCCTAGTCATATATTACTGAAAAAATTATGCCTCAGAATTATTCATATTTCGACATCCAACATGCACTTGATGTATATACACTAGATCCTGTAAGCGCTTTAGGACATATACTCGTGTAGCGGGTTGACCCTGGCCGGATGCCAGGTACCCACTAAAGCCACTCTCTCAATCCCCTCTGCAACTGGAAAGAGGGAAAAAAAAGCCAGCCAAGGATTCATGAGTTGAGATAAGAGCTGAGAGAGGTCACTTACTGATTACCTTCACAGGCAAAACAGACTCAAAGTGGGGATATTACTTAAATTTATTACTAACAGGATCAGAGCAAAACAGTGAGAAGTAAAATAATCTTAAAAACACCTTCCCCCTACCCCTCCTTCCTTCCATATTCTCTCCCTGCTCCCCCTCAGCAGTGCAGGGGGACAGGGAATGGGGGTTGTGGTCAGTTGTTTCTGTCGCTGCTCAGAGAGATGAGTCCTTCCCTGCTCCCATGGGGTCCCTCCAACAGGAGACAGTCCTTAATGGACCTCTCCGGCGTGAGTCCATCCCTCGGGCAGCATTTCTTCCCAAACTGCTGTCCTGTGGGTCATTCCTCAGTGGGGTGCAGTCCTTCACAAATGAGCTGTAACAACGTGGGTCCCCCACAATGGCCAAAAGTCCTACCCGGAAAAAACCTGCTCTAGCTTGGGTTTCCCTCTCCATGGGCTGCAGGTCCCCAGCAGGACCCTGCTCCATCCTGGGCCTCACACAGGGTCACAGCCTCCTTCAGATAACCACCTGCTCCAGCATGGGCTCTTCCATGGGCTGCAGGTGGGTCTCTGCACCCCGATGTTCCTCCATGGGCTGCAGGGGCACAGCTGCTCCACCACGGTCTGCACCACGGGCTGCAGGGGCCTCACCTCCTGCCTCTCCTTCTGCACTGACCTTGGTATCTACGTTGTTCACATGTTCTCACTCCGTTCTTTCCTGGCTGGAATTCTTTCTGCACAATACCTTTCTGTTCTTAAATATGTTATCACGGAGGCATTACTCTTACTCCAGATTGGCTTGGCTTTGGCCAGCAGCAGGAATCCTGTCCCGGAGCTGGCTGGCATTGACTCCACCAAACAGGAGAAGCTTCTAGAAGCTTCTAATAGAAGCCATCCCTGTAGCACCACCCCCTCCCCCATCCCCCAGCCCCACTATCAAAACCTAGCCACAGAAACCCCACTACAACTTGCCTAAATGCCAAGTGCCCCCTTGTGGTCAGCATCATCTTTAGATTCCAAACCAGACGCAGAGTGGAACTGGCGGAACTAACACAGTGTAGTAGGTGTGGGACGTTGATACCCTAAATCCTTATGTCAGGGGTCTCCACAGCATTGCTCACACAAGTTACCTGCTGACTTGGGCAAGAGGAAGTTAAAACTGAGAACTCCATCACTGTAGTTCAGAATTGACAGAACAAGGTGTTGCTGAATGAAATGTTTCACTGACTATCTCTCCTGGTAGGCCTGAAAAAGGCTGGAGATTGCTTCCTTATACATTTTCTCCGGAAGATATCCCAGAGTCCCCGCCAATTGCTAAGGAATTCTTGAAAACAGCAGTTAAGAATGTCACTTGACTCCACGATTTTTCCCTGATTGTTTTCTTTGAAACACAAAGTGTATTCTGCCTCTGAGCATACCACAGAGTGATTTGAGTAAAACAGTCTCCTGGTTTGTGCAAGGCCACCAGGAAGAACAACTAATGCCAACACGACAATTAAAGGAAACAATGCAAATCAAAAAGGTCTCTTGGAGGAATTCAAAGTATTTATTTGAGGCCAAATGAAAGGAGCAGGAAGGGAAAGCCTGGGGGGAGGCAGAATACAGCTTAGGGCCATCAGATCAGATTACAGACCTTTCTCCAAAACACTTCCAAGTTTCATGAAAAGCTAGGATACCAGATTTCTTCTTCCCATACAGCTACTGATGACTTAATCCAGGATGAGCAACAAGGTTCATTTAACAGTTACTTGCTAGAATTGTCAACATTTTCTATGTGATTATAAAGTGCCGATGTTCCCTATCGGCAGTTATAAACACCTACTGAAATACAAAGTCTTCATTGCATGTTTTCATAAACTCAAGATTCCTTTTCTGTCATATTGCAATCACATATGTCTCCAGTGTGACACTGCCCCACGTTCTGCTTGCAGTTTAAAACTGAGAGCAAAACCCCTGAGGTGATTGTGTGAGGGTCTCAGTTCTGTGGTCACTGTGTCCCCACAAAGACAGCTATGCAAGGCAAGTATCTGGCCCTTAATGTCAGAATTTTCTCAGCTGTGGTGCTGGACATTCTGGAAAATGGTGATTTATCACAGAAACCCTGGTTCCTTGGGTAATCTTAACTAGAGCGTTGCTAAGGCAATGCTATCAGGAGTGTGCTCTTCTGAACTGATTTTGCAGTATGCTTTTCAGTATTTGTATACTAAAGCCATCATCGAGGGATTTGTTCTTGCAGAAATGGTGAGAGAGAAAGGAATAGTTTTCTTTCTGCTTATATAGGAAATCATGCTAAGCAGAGAGTATGTATTTTACCAAAACTCATTTAATGAAAAAATGCAAACAAATGAAAGCAGCATGTTTAAAAGAAGTAAGTAAAATTCACATCATGTTATACTTTAGAAAGAAGGCATTCCTTCTGTAATTATTTCTGAAGTGCTGTATGACACTTGGATTATTCATTGGGACATAAAGGAAATTACTGACTAAACAGTTTTCACTGTTGGAACTCTCTTGTGCTTTTTACCATTTAAGTTATTTTTAATGTGCCCTCAGTACACAAAAATTATTTTCTAAACCCTGGCTGTAACAAACTGTGTGTTCTAGGTATTGATTCTGCATTTACTGCTTTGTGACACCTACATGATTTTTTTGTATTAAAAATAAAAAAAAAAAGGATTATCTCACATCACTATAAGGACTTCAGAAAGATAACTGTATATTTAAACGGTTTAGTGGTGTTTTCGATAGCAAGAAATCATTCATCAATACAATTCTAATTCTAAATCAAAAATAGTGCAAGCCATCTGCAACAATTGCTGCAATTTGTCAACACAGAAAATCCTCTGTGCCTTCTTGTTCATCATTCCAGAATTTGCATTTGTATTCTGCTCTTTCATTCAGGTTTTTATAGCTTGCTGACTGCCAGGGTCCCTGATGACTAATCCTTTTTTTTTTTTAATTTTCCCTGTAGTGCTTGATATCAAGAAAAATTTTATGCTACCTATCTCTAAATGGGTTGAATTACTCTACCAACTCTACTCTCCTTCTATTCACCATAGCAGGACCTTAAATAATTAGCTGAGTGAGATAAATCGCTTTAGTATCTTTGAGATAACTCCTCTTTTACATACAGATAAAATTGTTTAGTAAGTTAAGAATTATTAGAGGTCCTTCTAATAACTCTAACTGTATAATTCTAAGTTCATTGGGAACACAGGTCAAAAATAGTTGAAAATTATATTTAATTTTCTAAATATGTTGCTCAAAACAAAATCTACTATCTAGTGTTGCCACATTATAGAAATCGTATCATCTTGCTGAAAGAATCACTTAGTGATCTTTCCACAGAGCTTCAGAGAATCACAGAATCAACCTTTAAGATCATCAAGTCCAACCATTAATCCAGCACTGCCAAATCCACCACTAAACCATGTCCCTAAGTACCAGGGATGGTGACTCAACCACTTCCCTGGACAGCCTGTTCCAATGCTTGACAAGCCCTCTGGTGAAGACATTTTTCCTATGCAATACACATAGGAAATATATTTTCATATAGGAATATATTCCCATTCATATGCGACTGCAAGTCGAAAGCTAAATATCACAGTCTACTTTTGATTTTTACAGACACATACAAGATGTTTTATGTACCCACTCTCTACATTTTTACTTTGAGCAAATGTATATTGATGACTGGCTGAAAACTCTTTGTTTTTCTACTCATTTACCAGATCTCTCCTTTATTCTCCTCTGTGGAAAAGCTAAATATTTCCCCCTAGTCCCCTGAACAACTCTCAAATCATTATATGATATGATATTACCATAATATTATATTCTATGATTCTATGATTCCCTCCTAGTCCCCTGAACAACTCTTGAAAATACAAAAAGGATTTTAACAAACCTACATGCTTAAACACCACAAAATTTTCTGTGTATTTTACCAATGTTTTAGCTCCTAAAAATATATTAAAAATGAAAAAGCAGCTCTACCTTCCCCAAGAGTATCTGTAAATATACACTGACTATTCTGATAGCTTCAGGGAAAAAAAACCCAA
The DNA here is from genome assembly GCA_013396775.1 of Cephalopterus ornatus. NCBI lineage: Eukaryota > Metazoa > Chordata > Aves > Passeriformes > Cotingidae > Cephalopterus > Cephalopterus ornatus. The sequence goes on from VZRE01000782.1 coordinate 28,980, forward strand.
CAAAACAAAAAGCAAGAACCCAGAAAACAAACAAACCAGCAAAACCCACAAAATACATCTATTTTCTTCTGGTCTTTCCATTTCCCAAAAAGCAAAACAAGGAAAAAATTAAACATTTCACTAAATCCTTAAGCACTCTTCTTTCCTTTCTGGCTAGCAAACATGAGAATGTATTAACATTCAGCTGGAAGACTGAAGGAAGGACTTGAAACTACACAAGAAAAAGTCATGGCATGGCATGTGGGCTCCAGGCTTGCCCAGGCTTCACAAAGTAAGCCGAGGACTCTTCAACCTGTCTTCTAGACTCCTGGCAAGCATGAATCTTTCAGCTGTGCTGGCATTCTTTCCTTTATGGGAACAGTAATCAAACCTCTTCAGAACCATAACTCCCCATAACTGGTGAGGAAGCAATGCTGTGTTTAGTAGGGATTAGAAATGTACTGGACTGGTGCAGCCCAGCTTCCGGTAAAGGAGATTATCTCACTGGTGAGGTCTCCTGGAGTGCTTGGCAAGGTGTAATTGGATTGGTTAAGACAGTACTAGCAATTAGATGGAAATAAACACTTCTGATACTGTAAGCATGCACGTCAATCTGTGCTTTACAGGCTGGCAGGAATAACATTGTCTGAAACTATAAATTTTCCAGATCAATATTCTGTCTTCAAGATTTTTCTTCAAACTCAGTTGTATTTTTAAACCAATTCAGTAACAGAAAAGTGAGATGTGAAAGATTTTGTTCTCTTTTTAATTGGCTGTTTAGAATAAAATATGTCCTGCCTACCTAGAAAACACCATGGTCTTAGCACAACACTAAAACTGGCAAAAATGTTTACTGTCTCAAAGCCACGGATCAGATCAGAAAAAGCAGTTTATTATTCACACCCTGCTTACAACAGATAATCATTCCCACTAATAGACCATGCAGCCTCCTCTAGGCTCAGTAAATTCCCATTAATTGTCAGAATCTGAAGCACAAAAAAAGTCAGACGGTAACACTTCTGTAAGCATAAGCAACAGCAATAAAAATCCTAAGAGCCCTGCATCACAATGTTCATTATCCCTGCTTATGTTAAAAGGCATTATCACATCTTTATCTACCTTCCCTATTTCTAAAAGTGGGTAAGAAGCAGAGAAGGCGTCAAAGATTTCAGCAGATGGCAGATTAAGGAAAAAGTAATTTTGAATCTAAAATGATTTGCACTTTATTTTCCACTTTAGAAGACAAAACGGCCAAAACATTTGCTCTTTTTTTCTTGCTGTTTTTACCTCAAGATTGCTTTGTTGAAATACAGGGCATGAAGTATTAGTGATAAGGAATAAAATTTAAAAAATTAAAACAGATATTTTCTTTATTGATGCAAAAATTTATGGTACAACAAGGAATTTTCCATTGACTATACTATGCAAAATGTTACAGCAACTATTCATCTATGTTATCACAGTTGATACAAAATTGGGAGTACTGACTAATACAAGAGAGGATAGTGTTGCTGTTTAGAGGGGCCTCAACAGGCTGCAAAAACAGGCAGAGAGGAATCACATGAAGTGGGAAATTCAAAGTCCTGGCCCTGGGGGAGAAGTATCCTCGGCAGCAGTATATGCTGGGGCTCATTGCTTGGGAAGCAACTTGGGAGAGAAAGACCTTGGGATCCTGATGAACAAGATAACCACAAGAAAGCAATGCTTCTTTCTGCAAAGGTGGCCAATAGCCGTCTGGGGTGCATTAGGAAGAACTTTGCCCAGCAGGTCAAGGGCGGTAATTCATCCCTTCTCCTTAGCACTGGTCAGACATATCTGAAATGCTGGATCCAGTTGACTCCTCAGTATGAGAAAGATCGGACTTCCCGGAACAAGTCCAGTTTGGAGCTATGAAGATGATTAAGGAACTAGAGCACCTGACAGATAAAGAGAGAGCTGCCACGGTTTGGCCCAGGGAAGAGAAGGCATAGGGGTCCTTATCAAGCTGTATAAATATGTGATGGGAAGGAATGAAAAAGAGGGAGCCAGGCTCTCCTCAGCGGTGCCCAATGAGAGGACAAGAGCCAGTGGGCACAAACGTGTAAAATTCCATTTGGTCACAACTAAGGATATTTTTTTATTGTGAGTGGTCAAACACTAAATGATCCCATGATTTTGTGACCAAGTTTAACATTTTCCCATGTATTTTTAGAACTGCTATTTTTAGTCCAGCTACTCCCTCTCACATGCCTTATTGCAGATTCAATCATAAAACCTTCAGTCAAAAATTTCACTGCATGATTCTTCCCAACATCCAGGTCTTATGTACCTCCTGCTTAAGGATTTTACTCTATATTTTATAAATTTATAAGCAACTGCACATCTGAAAAAATCCAAATATAAGCAGGACTTATTTTTTGGCTTCTAGACCAGGTTGCTGCTATTTTTTGTCATGAAAAAACAAAGAAAACAAAGGCTATACAAGTTTTGCAATTACACTGTGATTTGCTGTTGACCCAACTAAGTGTCACAGTACTCACCACAGGCATTTGATCAAATGCGCGAACAACGGACAATTTATCTACAAATAAGCAGAAAATGTGACCTGTTAATATAATGTCAACACATAAACACTAATTCTACTGAAAAAGTTATGAATATCCATTTCTACCTGCTGGATTTCCACGAATAAGCTCCACCTTATCTCGAAGAATATTAATTTGCCTTTCCAGCTGTTTGTTCAATTCTACTTGTGTCTCATATCTGGTTTTCCACTCATTACCTTAAAAAAAAAACAGAATTATTATATTTCCCAGATAATTGAATGTCATTTTAAGTAAAAAAATTTTTTAAAACTGTTCCTTTTAACTAACTGGTGACTGAGAAAGTTAGTAATCCTCATAACGAGGATCTTTGCATACAAAAGAGCTTGAAAATATAAATCAAGGAAAATTTTCACTGGGCTTACTGTGGCCAGAATATTAACCAACTCTATGAATTCATGTTATTCATAATTTCATTAATAATTCACAAAAAAAAGCTAACACGGCTGCATGTAGCATTCCTTAATTACAGATTTGAAACACCACCGTCATGTTTGAAAATGGATAACTTCAATTTCCAAATAAAAATTTGAACCTCTATACTGCAAGGCTTTCCCAAAAGAATAAATTTTCTGTTTCTTAATCAATTAGTAAGACTTTGTTGTAATTCACTTACCTTCATCTTCAACACTGTTAAGTCTTTTTTCCAGTTCTGTTACAGTGTTTCTCAGTTCAAATATTGAGATTTCAAGCATCTGCCTGTGGTATTTAAAGGAGGCAATAAATTGGCTATTGCATTAGTCCTGTTACTGAAATTAGGAAAAACAAATCAAATATATTTTCAGAAGAAGTATCTATTGGTCATTCCTGTGTGATTACATTATCTTGTCCATTTTTAAATGTTCTTTTCTCTATGGATACTACAGTGCCCTAGAAGCATTTCTACTTTATGAATAAAATTACTTCCATAAAAACCCAAGATCGACATTTCCTAAAATAGAATAATTTTCTAACTGATCATCAGAATTAAACAAATGTAGAGAAGACACTGGCCTTAATTTTTCATCTAAAAGAAAATTAACGTCTTTTAAAACAAGAATATGCCTGAGAGATGTGCTATTTGAAGTTGTGAATTAATACTTCATTTTGACTCACTGTTCAATGATTAACAGTCATTTTCTAAATTGCACCCATAACAAAACCAAACAAAAACAAACCATGTTTTATGACTATCAGAAGAGAAAGCCAGTAATTAAAGCGAGTGTTAAAAATATACAGTAGCTAAAGCCACAATTTTTTTTCAGTACCTTAATACTGTAGGAAAAAATACTTTTGCCCATTGATTAATTCTGTATACGGGTCAGCCAGGCAGTGAAAAGTACCATGAAAACCAGGCTCTTTCTATCTTGGAAGGTATGACCAGAAGCAGAAGGTAGCAGAGGACTTTGATGCATCAGACAACGTGCTGGGTGACTCTGATCCTTCAAAGTGGCAAGATGGTAGTTTAGTGTGTTACAATGCATAACATGATCTTGATCACATCAAGAGGAAATTACTGCTAAGTTATTGACTATATTTATGCCAACAGCCTGGTTCTTTGAGGAGATGTCTATGGAGAAATGCTCCTGCCTATGAGATCTCAGACCACACCAGGAAAGATGCAAGCAAAACACAACATACCAAAATACAAAAGCAATTTGTGGTTTTGTCCTTTCAAGTCAAATTTTGGAAGACCAAGATTTCAAAAAGCAACCAATGGCTCCTGGGTGTCTCAATGTTTCAGAGCCCAAACTGAGATAGTCCAAAAGAACTAAGAATACAACTATGCAAATAAGGCCCTTTGAAAAATGCTTTACAACATCAATATGAGAATTGATGTCTTTGAAACCGCAGCCTAGTTCATTAAAACATGCAACAGAGAAAATTATTGTGCTTTATATTTGTTTCAGTGGGGGGAGTATTTTTTTTTTAAAGGGAGAGCTTCCATTGCCAACATGGATCTTCATTTTCCAAACAGTTCATGAGAAATGCTCTTCAAGAAATAGTTATCTAACCCATGAGAAATCAACGCTTTGATAACAGAGATGATGACTGAGAAATAGTATCACCTCTTGCACTCCTTGCACCAACCGTCACTAGGTGATACCTCTTTTTCATAGCTTGAAACATCAGATTTCAGCTGGAAAGAAACCAACTAATCATAAGGAACTGAAGAACTGTGCTTGGAATAAGGAGGGCTGAAATAGTAAAGAAATGTAAAGAAGAGGAATTTAAGGTAATTCAAGTATGATTTCAGTGAAAGAAACACCCTGCAGAACAGTAAGACAGACATTTTGAATGTGGCAAGGGAGAGCTGGGTCTTCCAAGCCCTCCTTGCTCTACTGCTCTTTTTGTCCCTACCAACATTAGAGAGGAAAAGAAATAATGACAGTATTGGTGACTTGTTGGAGACAAAAAGGATGTCATTTTGGATGAAACCCAGCCAAAGATAGCCTTGAAACATGAGTCAAAAAGCTTAGATACAGGAAAACCAAAGGAAATCTGATTGCTGCTGCCTGTTTGCTCCCACTCCAAATAAAAGAGGCAGATGGCTAGGAAGAAGAAAGACAAAATCTTACTACATTGCTGCTATCATTCCAACACAAATAGGTAAGGTTTTTGCAAAGCACATTCTATCAACCTCTCAGAGCTTGGAAAAGAGGACATCATTATGACAGTGAGTGCTAAAATTAAATTTTTTGAAGAAATAACACTGAAAATTAGAAACATTTAAAGCTGTAATCAGAGCTGAGCTGTATCAAAATGAAATTGTTTTCCTTTTCAAAGAAATCTTAACTAAGTGCTCAGATAGATGTAGAGGGATAACACATGAAGAATGAGTTCTGTAAATCCAATGTTTTGGGGTTTTAATTTCTGTTCATTCCAAGACTATATGCAATATTTCTCACATTAGATTTTATTATTCTTTGTGCACCATTTGCAAAACTGCAAGCCAAATTCCAATTATATTTTGTCCTGATGAATATATGCACAGAAATGATAAATTGTCAGGTGTCAGACTGTAATTGCTACACTGACAGAAAGTCTTATTTCCATTTGGCAACAGAAACCCATTTAAAAAAAATCTAATTGTTATTAAACATTTAATACTCCAATAGCACCCAGAATACATCCAGGGTTAAGCCTTTCTATTTTAGTCAGTGTATATGCAGTAAAATACGATCTATTCTCTGGCAGACAAAGGATGTAGAAATATACCACTTCGACCAACTCAGTAAATATTTCAGCTTTTTAAAGTATTTTGCATTTCTGGAGTTATTTCTAATTGTGACAGGAAGTGGTGGTCATGCCATGTATCTGTTGGTGTGAATTTAATGCAGCTGTGTATTAGCCTGCCTGCCCAGAGACTTGGTCTGTACTTAGAGGGACCGTGCCGTGATTTTATCTGCAACCTCACGTGTTAAACATAATGAGACATATTCAAGGCCTCTAAATCTTTTCCATGTCAATGGACAATTTATAGTCATCACAGCAGAAAGCCCATAAATCCTGAAAGCTCACATTTAAGTCATCAGGGGAACTTAACAACATCCTTGCATACTAAGCTTAACAAGAAAGCTCTTGTGAAGAAAAGGAGAAAAAAAAGTGCAGTTCAGATAAGCAGGCTCTGATTGAAACTACAAAAGAGAAAAAAATGCTAAGTTTCTTTTAAAGGCAGTGTACAGGTGCTATTTTACTTGACAATGACAGCCACTTAGGATGAAAGCCATTTTCCTGCACGTTTTGTTACCCAGACCTGGATATCTGGTACGTGTATCAGGCAAAAGGCTGCCCGAAGCAATTTTCATATAGTGGAGAGAGAAACCAGTGAAACATCACAGGAGAAGCTCAGGGCAAGTCATCAGTTCTAGGGCATAAGCTCTCTAACGTGGCAGGCCTTTATTGAGTCCTGTAGAAGACAAAATGCACAGATGCCTTCAGACTCTATGAACAAAGCAGAAACAATATTGCACAGTGCAGAGGCACCACATGGAAGAGCATGCGCAGCATTGAAAGCTACAGACTTGTGACACTTGCAGTCAGCAGTGTGCTGGGAAAATGCTGCAGCTTTCCTGGCAAGGAAGGCCACAGAAAATGAAATCTCACAAGCTGAATTAACACACAATTCCATCAATATTACTAAGTAGCTGCCATGCATAAATATATGTCTTTAAGACCTCTTTGTCTGTTAAGAAGGATACTGCAGCATTATATGCCTTTCCTCTCTCTCTCTCTGAAACGTTTGTCATGACATTTCCCAATCAAAATGTGTACTGAATCTTGATTACAACAATTCGGAGTCACATTTAAGCTGATTTTCATTAGAGTCAGAAAATATTTTGAAAGATTTCACACTAGATCCACGATCATTGAGAATAAATAGGTACTTTAGAGACAGATTCCTAACAGACATGGATGATTCAATTTTTTCTGAGTGGTAGATGGGCTGCTAGCAAACTGCCTAAATGGCACAATAATCAAATAAGCCAGTAAAAAGACAACAAGGGTGAGATGGCTGTGAAGGAATGCAGACATCTATTTGTAAGCCACTCATCCTCAGCTAGCTTTATATCCAAGGGAAAGAAACTGGCACCTGCTAGGGTGTGAGTCATCTCATGCTAGAACAGCCAGGCAAAGTAGGTCAGATGAATCACACCTTCCAAAAGCCTTTCTGTATTCACTGACTATACATGTCATCGGTCTAACAAGCCTGGTCATTGGCAATTGTGTTGAATAAGTAATTCCTGTGAAATTGGCAATAATGGTATTGTCTCATTGTACACATGAGAAATACACAGGAAACAGCTGAAGAATCCACCTGGAGCACCTTTTACTGTCATGCCATCACAATTAAAGATTTTATTAAATATATATTTTGCTTCCATCAGTAAGTAAGTCACCACAACTTGACCTGAACTTTGGGCACAATCTTGCAGAAGATCCTCAGGGATACTAGCAAGAACTTAAGGTACATAAATAATCCGGATTTTCATTGATTAAAAAAAAAAAAAATCTAAATTCAAGCAGTGAAACAAAGCCAATATAATTCTACTTTTTACCTGAACACCAATAATATCAGGATTGTATGTCAGGTAAAAGAACTGGTACATGCAGAGCATAACTGATATATTACACTGACACACTACTAAGTCAGGAAACTCAGTGAAATGAAATTTGCTTACACATTGGTGCAAGTATGTCCAAGCTCCTTTTTGTGTCATTTTGGACACATAAGGTTCCTATAACCATTTTGACTCTGTTAACACTGGTTTCCCCCTTTCTATTTGTGAATAAACCTTTTATGAAGTCCACAACTGCAGGACTAGTTTGAAGAGATTTGCAGTTCAGACACTGAAAGAAACACTGTTCAAGGAAAAAATCAATATGAATAGAATGCTTGAAAATAGTAAGGAAATGTAAATATCAAGGGTCTGAATTAAGGCAGCACAGGAGCTGCTGACATTTCCTAAGTTTTAATTTACTAACACTCAAAAGGCAATCATGCTGTTTAACATAGTGCAAAAATGTATAACTTCCTAAGCAGACTGGGGAAAAAACAACCTAGAATGCCATGGCATGAGCATAACAATCCTCACAGCACTGAAACATTTGCTGCTTAAGCAAGGGGACTGGCTGCTAACAGTAACAAGTCCTCACCTCTGCAAACTGCACGACAGAGATGCTGTACCTTCCCTGTAAATTGCAGAGCTCTTTACTGACAGCAGAGAAGGGTGAAAATCCAGCTTTCCAGTTTTTCTCAACACCATGGAAAAAAGCGTGTATAAAGAACACCTCATTGTCCATTTTATTCATCTTCCCCCAATGAGGCATGCACCCATGGTGAGGGCTCCTCTATTCTTCCTCACACATGGCTTCCAATCCCAGTGTACTGTTTTTGCCTTGGATACATTTCTCTGGTATGGGACTATGTTTTGGATTTGTGATGAAAACACAGGGATGTTTGAGTTACTGCGGAACAGCATTTACACTCTGTTAAGGCCTTTTCTGCTTCTCACAGCAGCTCACAAGCGAGTGGGCTGGGGGAGCACAAGAAATTGGGAAGGGACACAGCTGGGGCAACTGATCCTAACTGACCCAAGGGGTATCCTATAGCATGTAATGTCATCTCTAGAAATAAAAACTGGGGTGGTGGGGCTTGCTGGGGCTGCCTTGCTTCGGGAAACATTAGCCCGCTGGTGGTGAGCATCTGGGATTTTTTTTTAATCATGTACTATTCTTGGGTTTCCTTTTTATCTTTTCTTTTGCCTTTGTCTCAACCCACACATTTTCTCACCTCAACCTTTCCGATTCATTCCCCCATCCCACTGGGAGGGGAGCGAGCGAGGGCCTGTGTAGCGTTCAGCTGTCTGCTGCGGTTAACCGCAGCCGCTCCTATTTTCCTTTTCGGCTGATACTACTTATCCTGCTTCTTCAGGCTCCTCGTCCTACCCCCAGTCCTCGGGCCAACCCTTCCTATTACGCACCGGCCGCAGGCGCGGTCCCAGCCCAGCGGTGCGGGGCAGAGCCCCGGCCCCCCAGCCAGCTCCCCGCACACCGCGGCGCCCGCTGGGCCCGCTCGCGCCAGCCGCCGCCATTTTGCCGCAAGGAGGCGGCGGGAGGCCCCGCACGGGCGGTGCTGCGGGGCCGCTGCGATGCGGCCTCGCCCCGTCCCCCGCCCGCACTCACTTCTTC
>VZRE01000782.1:38459-59769 GCA_013396775.1 Cephalopterus ornatus
GCGCTGTCTTCCCCTCCTCCGGCCCCGGCGTGCGCTGCCGCGTCCCGTCGGCCCGCGTGTGCAGCGGCGCTGGCCCGCCGCTGCCGGGACGGCCCCGAGTGTGACGGGCTTCTCTGTCCTCTGGCCAGCGACACCCCCGGCATGTGTCTCGGGCAGCACCAGAAATTGATGGGAAAAACACGAAACAGCTTTGGCCCAATTACAGAGGCCATGTAGGGTGAACTTTTGTGCTGAACTTTCCAGGATTTGGGGAAACACGAATGTGTGCGGGATTTTTAGAAACACACACTCTGGATGGAACGTAGCACGGTTTTAAATAAACGCTGTGAAGTCAGGCACAGTGTGGAGGAGCCCAGTCTTAAGAGGTGGCTGGTCTATATTTTAGCACCCTCAGTAATTGTGATCTGTGCTGTGCACAAACTGGTTTGTAAGACCCTAACTTGAGACAGAAAGGCTTGGAATAATCAGGTCTTAACACTGATCAAGTCAATGGAGTTAGTTAGTCAATATATAATGGCAAATATTTTAATTCTCTTACCTTGGTCTGGATTCATGCTTAAAAAATGTTTGATGTTTCATTTTTCAAACAAGAAATTTTAGATCAGTTCATGGCATTCTCAAGGTAAAACTTGATGAGTTAATCTGTCAGCTTTAATGCTGCAAGAGTGGCATCACCTCTGTCAGATTCTTCCTGCCACCTTCTCCCATCTGCTTCAGTGCCCGCTCTTGACATTTGTGCAACTCTCTAATGAGCCAGTACAACTCCTGAAACCCTGAAAACTTACATCAGGAAAAATGTTTAATGTTTGAAGTTTCTGTCGGTTGTGAGCTGAAATGGCTTGCCAGCTGCACAGAAAAGCACCAGACTTGATGAAAAGGACAGGGTTAAACTAGGAGGGATTTGTGCACCCTTAGATCAACTTCACAGAATCTAGTGCTCACTAGAGGAACTATCTGTTCCCTTTCTCAGGAAGGAGGTGGACTGCAATTTTCCTCTACTGATAAACTATGAAAAAACGAAGGGTGTAGTTTCTCAGTTCAGTAAGTCTGTCGCATGAGTAGCAAGCCCTACTCAAGTGCAATAGCCCTACCACTTGTTGGGTAACAGAGGCCCCGCTTTTAAAATTTAAAACATGGGTTATGTATCATCATTACTTTAACACAGCATAAATCAGTACTGCCATCCAAAAGCCAGCCCTGAAATGGTGTGAATTGTAATCCTCAAGTGGTTGTGTGTGACACTGGAATGGGCCCATCTAACACCTCACTGATACTGCAACAGTGAGGCACTAATCCAGCAGGATCTAATGTCTAGGAGTAGAACAGTAGGATGGAGAGTGGGAAGCTTGATTCTAAAAAGAAAAAGTCATTGTAATTTCACTTGTCTAATATATATTAGAGCAGATAATATTTGAGTCTCAAGTTATAACTGATGCTATCAGCTAATCAGTGAATTATCACGAGGGGTGGATTGAATTCAAAATTTTCTGAAATAATTTAATCAAGAAACAAATTCAGAAAAGTTCTGCACTGTAACTGCATTTAAATTTAGCTGCTCATTTTGCCTTCATGTTTTACTGAGTACTACCTTTTTAAGATTCATATTGACAACACATTTCATACCATAGCAGTAATTTAAGTAATGACTTGGACCTATGTTAGCATTCCTAACTAACTCAGGATACTGAATCTTAGCAGCAAAGGTGCTAATCGGTAACCATTTTTCTTGTTACCAGTTTTTGTGAACAACTGCTTCAAGATTAATTTAACTAGCCTGTTCAGGATACTTTCAGGTCTCAGCCTCAACTCGAAGATTACCAGATGTCTTAACTAGGTAAGCTCTCAGGAACTAGGTCACCATGCACATAAAGATGTGCCCAGACCACACCAGTTAGGTTGGTACAGGACAGCAGATCTAACTGTGTGCTTCGTCTGATGGTTTGGGAACTGCAGTGGGAGAAAAGCAAAAGTTTCTTGTGAACTGTTATCTTGTGTGTGTAAAACTTCAAACCTTCAGCATTTTCAACAATCACAGCAGTAACACAGTGACGCTTGCAACACATGAGAATTTTCCTCCATTTCTTTATTCCGAGTAAATCTGTTAAAATTAGATATATGGCTACCTATTTTCATTGTTTTAAAGCTTTTAATGTTATTGTTGAGATTAAAATGTTTAGTAAGAAAAGTTAGGAAACTTGGACACAATACAATGTGAAAGCAAAATCTTAAATATGTAACTTCATATTATGTGAAGGCAATAAACTGCAAGAGTTACTTAAAAACAAGGCAGAGCAGTTGCAAAAGACAAGCATTTGGATTATGACATAAATTACAAAGAAGCAGTTATTTCTGTAGCACCAGTAACTAAAGTATAATGACTGGCTGTGTGGGCAAGGAGAAACTTGTGGATATTGTGTATTTTGACTTTACCAAGGACTTCGATATAGTCTCCCACAGTACCTTTATAGCCAAATTGGTCAGCTGTAGATTGGAAAACTGGGTAAAAAGACTGATGGAAAATTGGCTGGACCATCAGGCTTGAAGTGTGGTGATCAACAGTATGACTGCTTGACTCTGGGATCAATACCTGAGCCAATACCCTTAATTACTCATTAACAGCCTGGAAGACGGAGACCTTCTCAGCAAGTTTGCTGATGATGATGAATTGAGAGGAGTAGTTAGTATGCAGGGAGGCAGAGCTACCATTCACAGTATGGTGTACTACCTGGGAAAACAGGCTGCTGAAAGGAACCTAATGAAATGCATCAAAAAACAAATGCAAAGCCCGATATCTGAGATAGGAAAAACCCATGGATCAGTACAGGCTGGAGGCAGTAACTACAATGCAGCACGAAAAGACACAGGGGTCTCTGGTGAACAAGCTGCCATGAGCCAGCAACAGACCTTGCAGCAAACAAGACCAAGCCTGGGCTGCCTTAGGAAGCACTTGGCCAAGAGCCTGGGGAGGTGGTTTTTCCACTCTGTTCAGCACTTGTAGGACCACATGCTGGACTGCTTAGCTTTGGACTCCCAAGGGCTGCCTTAAGTCAGGGACTGGCACACATGGCCTATGTTCAGTCTGGAGAAGAGAAGGCATAAGGAGATCTTACATAGCTGTCAACAGCTATGTAAGAGCAAAGTGTAAAGAAGACTGAGAAGTCAGACTTTCCTCTGGCATACATTATGGAAGGATATGCAGCAATGCACCAAAATGCATATGAAAATCTTTGGCTTAGTATAAGGGAGAAATATTTACCTTTACCAGAGACAAGCTGGGCAAAGGTTGCCCAGAGGGGCCATAAAGTCTCCATCGTTGGGAGATAATCAAAATGTGAGCAGAACTGGCAGAATACTGTGCTCCAGCTGGACCTGTTTTGCAAAGGAGGGTGGATGACAGACCTCTGGAGTCCCTTCCAACACCATTCTGTGGTAAGCTGGTCAGCATGTTTTAGTGGAAGGTACTTTTACCTATTCTTTTTAAAGGATTACAGTCAGGGAACATTAAGAAATAAGCTGTTGTAAGTTGATTTTAAACCAGCATTAAACAAACCAACCCACTCTTAGAATCTAGAGTAATCTATTAAAATACAAGGGTTTAGACTTGAGGTAAAAACAGTGGTTTATATCTACAGAATGATAAAAATGCCATAGACAGCAGTAGCTTAGAATGACTTAGAGGTCATTAAAAGTAATCTTCCCAAGACAAGATTCGAGACCGATACTATAGCAGAAAAGACTTTGAATAAATTTGGAAATAGGAATGCATTAGGACTAGGGTAGTAGTTCATGCAGTACACAGTAAGGAGTCTTAGTAAGACTCCTTCTAAGACTGCCATACATCGAAAGATGTTCAGTGTCCAAAGAAACAAAATTGAGCTGTGAATAGAAAGCAAACCTAAGACGTGAGGTTTAGGGAGCTTAGTGTATAAAAGGGAGAGCTGAGGTAAGGCCGTAAGTGTGAGAAGACTGTTGTATATGGCAGAGGAAGTGGGGAGAAGCCTATGGATTTGCTACCCTGGGCCCAACTAGTGACAGTTGAAGCAAGGTAAGTTCAGTAGCATCATATTCAGCTGCGAGACTTAACTAAACTTCGGAACAATGTAAAAGGGAAGATCATAGATGTATCACATTCCAAGCTGTAAAATGGGGTAGGCATCATTAAAAAAAGTCTCAAGGTAGATAGAATGCTTGAAAGACTGCGTACACATGAAGAGAACAACAGCAGGCTGAACAGGACAACAATGCTTGCCTGATACCGATGGGAGAAGGAAGACAAAAATAATACACCCCTATTGTAAATGCAAGTTCATAGCAACAAAAATGCTTTTACTAGCGTGAAGTCTTTAGTAGCCTTTAACTGGTTACACATGCTGGCAAGTGGCAGACTAACAGAAATTGTTGCAGTGTACTTTAGATGGACCTTTTTAGTTTGAAATATTTTAATTGATGAGCTTGTAGACATACTCCAATACTGTTATTTTGTTACTTCAGAAGTCCTAATTTATCCACTCACTGATCCATACAGAAGCTTCCTATCATAAAAAGATCAAGCACAGATTAATCAATTTTAATTTCATCTTTATTTCCATAAATCAAAGTTAGACTTCAAGTGGTTAGATCCTTTGTTTCACATTTCTCACCCTACAGCAGCTACCACAAAATGTGCACCTATTACCATTTTAATAGACATTAGTTGTTACTGTGGTTTTTTTAATCTGATACCAATATCACTTGTTAACAACCATTTAGCTATTTTCTCCATTTACATGAATGGAGATAAGTTGTAAATTGATGGCGTTCTGCTTGTTGCAGGTACAGCCAATATTGGAATGTGTAGCAGCTTTAAAATTCAATAGTGAACTGTTAAATAAGTAGCAGTGCCAAAGCATCTCAAGGATTTGACATACTGAGTTATTTTACACTGTGCTACAAAGAGGATTGCAAATCTACACAGTAATGTCTATTCTACACACCGCTCTACATTAAAAGGGCTTGCCTTTGTACCCTTTTTAAAGACGTCATACCCTTGTGCAACTAAGAATTTAATGGAATAAAGATAATGACTGTTAGAGCTATTTGTTCAAATACATACTGTCTTGCATTAGGAGGCCATGATATATAATCTGAATCTTTCTGGATTGCCTGCAAAGTACAGAATGCACAGAAGTTCCTAGTGTCTTCTACAGAATATTTTCACAGAAAAATAATTTATGCAAAAACATATTTCTCCTCTCTACATAAAAATCTGAATTTCAAATAATCTTTGTATATTCCTTATGGAGTCAAGTGGAAAATGCATTTTTCTAGAGCTGTAAATACTCTCTTTTAAAAGACATGGTTGATATCTTTGGTTTACTTATATGCTGGATTAAAAAAAAAAAAAGTTTATAAGGGAATAACTGCCTAGGTTACCTGAGGTTCATCTTTCATTTCTCCTAACATGAACTTTGGATAGGATTAGCTGTTTGGTAGCTGAAAAGATAAATTCTCTATAAAACAATGAAACACAATGCTTATTTTAGTAGTGCATATTAAATAAGACAAGGCAAGGTTAGTAAAGCTAACTCAAGGATCGTTATAAACCCAAAACTAATATTTCTACTTGTTCCAGAATTAGTAATCCTACTTTTTCAGTATCACCACCGTCTTTATAAATATAAAGTGTTACAAAAATATTCACAATAGTATTCCTATATTAATCTATTATTCCATATATTATTTTGAAAAAGTGCTTACAGAGGCAAGTATATGAACTGCAAACTCATAATCTTCCAGGTGCCTAAAGCCCTGATCCAGTTGTTTAAAATCCTTGTTCAATATAGAACAAGGAGTTGACAACTTTCATTTTTCCTTCTACGAATGCTCCCCCTATTTTTATGTTTTCATGTCAAATTAAGTAACAGTTGCTTGAAAGTACAGTGTGATTTATGTTCACTTGCAGATGAGCAATGTAGTTACTTGTAAATAGGAAGTTACATCTCTAATGTAAGGCTTTAAGAAATATTTAATTGTTTTCATTTTTTACCCTTCTTCTCGTTATCCAATACTTTATATTCATCTAGCACAGCATGGCCAGTTTCCTTTGCAGTTCTCTTTACAACAGCTTTGATACCAATATTGTCAATGTTAAATGCTGTCACGCCAACATTGATTGCAGAATTCATAGCGTTGTCTGTAGCATGGCCAGCATCTTCTCCATACCTAAGGAAAGAGAGCAGTTTTATAGATTTGTATACTTACTTTTTTAATCTTCACTGGAATTCTTCTGAAAGCGGAAATTTAGGCATTACCAAGAACAAATAATAAGCACAGTGCCTGAATGTTGTAAGAATAAAATTAGAAATTACAAAGCCATTTGAGTAAGGGCTGCTCCTCTATCAGATGGATTACCCTTTAAAAATACCAATATGCTTCTGCCCTTTTTCCTCAAAAAACCTTCCAGTTTTTCTCCCTCTTTTCTTTCTAGTTTTGAAGAATAGAAGACTTATCTACAGAACCATAAGAAGGGGAAGGGGAGAGAAGTACAATAACCTCTATGTTCTTATGTATAATATTTTTATACCCTCTATACAGAAAGCTGGGCTGCATCAAGAGCAGTGTGGCCAGCAGGTTGAGGGAGGTGATTCTGCTCCTCTGCTCTGGTGAGACCCAACCTGGAGTACTGCATCATACAAAACCCCAAAAGGCTCAACAAAGCTATCTTGAGGCTATGATGAAAATTATGAAGAGATAAAAACCTTTGGTCTCTCCCATGGGGTGTGGGTCCAGCTTATGCTTTAGGGCAAAGTCATTAGTCTCATATTAATTAACTACTTAATATACTGAACTGTACACAGAGAGCATACTGAAGGAGGACAAGAAAACAGTGAGAGCAGTAACTCCAACTGTTCCAGGCAGCCAGACATTTCCCCAGAGAGCACCACAGTCAGACAAACCAGGCCAAAGGGAAGTATTCCTGGCAGCATCAGAATTCCAGCAGTCAGCAGAGTTACTTTTTCCCTATGTTTTTTATGACCAGAGATTCTTCGAGGACCTCAAAATAAGGCCAGAGAGAAGCACAGAATATCAAAGAATCCAAAAATCTGTAACGTTATCAGTTCAGCAGCCACAGCATATGGCTGGAACCAAGAACGAAGCTGAATAGAAAGAGTTAGTGGGTTTTTTGTTTTGCTTTTAATTCTCTGATAGAGCAACAGCCTTGAATCACCATCATTGGATCTGCAGATCATAGAATTAATCTCACAGCAAAGTGCAGTATTTGTCAATTTAATTAGTTATTTTCACCTCAGGAGCATCATAATCCAGTATATAATATCAGTAAAAGAGGTAACCTCATTTAAAGTAAGACTGTAGTTTATCCAATACAGTAAATAATAATTTGTTAATGTCTGATAACTAGTTTTTTAGTTTGCCTGTCTCAATTGCATAATTCACGTTTTTTTAAAGAAAAAAGTTGTGCAGAGGTATATACTGCATTTATTTAAATTGTTTGTACAAAAGACAGTAGCATGAGACTTGAAATATTACTTCTGAAGCTATGTTTTCCCCCAATTCTAATGAACATGCAAACGATGAGCATCTCTCTATAATTCCAAAGGTATTATAGCTAAGTTTTAGCCAAGTTTTTTTGATTTAGAGACACCATGATGGTGCTGCTTTAATTTTGTTTCCATTAAGGGAAATTTGTATTTTTTGGGTATTCATTTGTATATTCATTTGTATATTCAAAAACCCATTCTGGTATTTTGAACGGTAGAAATCTTTGGCAATGACAAAAAACAGCTTCCAAAAGAGAGATTATGTAGAATTGTAATACAATTATAAAGATAGGTTTTAAAGATTAAATATAATTTTCCATCGTATTACAATTAGCTACAACATTTAATTACTTATTGTTTTTCACTCAGTGTCTGTTGTCTGCTCATCTCCATATTTTCTGTTTTTATATCTGAAACAAAAACATTAATTTGCATTTATGTGAAATGAGTACCAGTACAATACCTGCTGACATTCCTACCTACTGAAAACAAACATTAGCAATAAAGTACCACTGACTAGAACTTCACTCTCTGGCCTCCTATTTGAAATGCATCACAACACAACCCTGAACACCAATCTGTTCCATACTGTATGCTGATGTTTATCTTGTTACCTTCTGCTAGGAGCCTGTATGCACCTTCAGCCAACCCTTTTAAATATCTATTTCGCTATGATTATCACCTGTTCCATTTAACCTACATGCTTTGGCTTACTCTTCACTTTCTGTTAAACCTACTGCACTTCTTTTGAGGGGTGCATTTCCTATCTTTCACAATTATTTCAATTCCCTTATTCTCCATAGCATCTTCCAGTACATGCACTCAGCTTTCATCTTTCCATCATCTTAGAAACATCATCTTAATCCCAAATGTCACTTTCCTCTTCCCCCACTATCTTTTTCTAAGAACATCTGTATTTTGCAAGTTGAGGCTGTTCTATTATTGCTATTTATGCCTTAGATTTCCTTACACAGTTTTCTTTTTCTGTACCTCCTCACTGTAGCCAGACCTGCTGATAGATGAAGTTCTTCCATTTTCCTTAACTAAGTTCTTCCATTTTCCTTTAGCTAAGTTTGCAAAAATTCAGGATTAGAGCCAAGAGGTTTAAACCAGTAATTTTTTTCATAATGACATTATACTGTAGAGCGAAGATAAAAATCTGAACATTATTTGTGACATAGCCTGAAGCTGTAATATTTCTACAAGAGAGCTAAAAAAATACTTCACACAGTCATTCACTCATTTCATATTTTTGCTTACAGGAGATGCTCATTACTGTGCACTTAGCACCTTATCATGTGCTACATAATTATAGGAAAGCAGGTATTTCAGATAGTTTCCCTGCACTTTCATAAGCTCTTTTTTGCCATTTTTTGAACAGAATGACAGTGTACCACAGAAGATAAAATCAATAAAAATATAACTTACTTGTATTTGACAGTTTTTACAGTCTCAGTTGAAACACTTTTAGCAATGCACTTCGCTGCACTTTCTAAACCTTGCCACACTGTTGAAAACCCTGTAAAAACGATCAGCTTGAGTTCACAACTTGAAAATAATGCAATTTTAAAAAGTATAAGGAATTTTTATTACCTTGAACTCCACTTGCAGCTACAACCAGAGCACCATCAAAAGTGGATTTGCCATCTTTATCTTTCTTAAGGGATTCTGGAACTAATTTGCTGCCATGCTTCTTCACATGTGGAGCCAGCTCCCTTCCGACACAGCTCGCTATAGAACACACTCCCTCAACTGCCAAAAAACAATGGCATGCAGATTATTTAGTAAGAACACAGAACATCTTTCTTTAAAAATCTTTACTCCTAATCAGAAGAAGGCTTCACTGAAGTTTTAAGTGTTGCTTCTATTTAAATATGCTTATTTGAAAGACAGACTTTAATCCACACTTAAGTACCGAACTGATACAGAGCAACCTTATTTTTCAGATTCTGCATAGCTTCAGGTACTAAGAAACAAGTAAGGTGGTTGGTCTTTTGGCTAAAAAGTGCTTTAAAAGAAATACATACACATCTCACACTTCAAATTTCAAGAAACCGATTCCATTGCTTTGTTATCCCCAACTTGCAGATAGGGAACAAGCTGCTGCTTTCCTGACTTGTCTTCTGTAGAAGTCTTTCTTGCAATGATTCCAGCAGTTTTATAACAACCAGCACAATTTGCTTTAAAACTTGGATGAGTCACTAGACAGTAAATATGAACATTATATTCAATTAAATAACAAAATGAAGTTACTGAGAGCTGTTAGGGTTGCCAAGCACCTCTGAACACCAGGCCATTCCTATCTGGAAATTTATATGTAGTCAAATAGACTTGTTTCAGGTGTGTGAGTTTAAAAATATACACAGTGATAGTAGACCTTTTAAAATACATGGTTATCAACTTAGGAAAAAAGAGAGACAATTTTCAAATTAACTGTCTAAAACTTTCAAAAGCATGTTAAACTTAAAACTATACAGACTACTGTTTTAGGAAAGATGTCTCAAGGCCAAGCAATAAATACTAGTCCTGAAGCATGTCTGTTGCAGGATCTAACTAGGCACAAACTACTACCTCTGGATTTCATCAGGTCAGTTCCTCCTCCTGTTAATTGGCTAGAGAAACCAGCTCTCATTTTATGAAGTACTTAGTATTTAAGGCAGAAAAATATATATTTTATGAGATAGAAATCTTTACCTAAGAATTGGCTGACTTTCACAGCTCCTCCAGTAGCCTGTTTTGCTACATGAAGTCCCTTTGCTACAGTTGGATTGACTTCCACAGGTTTTTCTTCTGGTTGAATGTGTTCTCGCAGTTTAGAAGCTCCTTTGTGAATAGCTTTACCAGTATATTCTGCTCCTTTCATTAGGCCCCAGCTTACCCAAGATGCACCTAAAAGGCAAAAATTGCTTTTCTTAGAATGTACAATTTTACAGATTATGATTTCTACAGCTATCCCTCCTCTACCTCTGCAACAATGACTTTAGAAACAGTCCTGATTACATAGTCTGCACTTATACTCTTCCCTGAATGGGTCAGCATGAATTCCTACAGTAATTTCTGCTCCTACACCACTGCTTTTTAAATTAATTTTATTTAAGTTTAATACAGCCAGCCTTCATCCAAATGTCACCTTAATACAGATAATCAGTTTTTTAATATATATCCAAGCCCCAGCTAGGTTAGAAGTGATAGAATGGCACATCTCAATGCTATTAACACTCATGAAAACATGCAACCAAACCCTCTAGGCCCTCCTTGCAGATTCATATTTATTACAGTCAGCTGGTGGTCATTAGTATATTCCAAAGGTTCTCAGAGGGAAAAAACCCACGTTTATCTGCAGAAATCACAACAGATGCCTGCTGTAATATAACTGCTCATACAGGAGTAAAATTGTTCTGTCACAATGGTCTGGAGTCATAGGGGGTGATATGCTAACAGTGCCACATGAGGAGCCAGACTGATTTGCAGTGAACAAGACTGTTGGCAATGGATATATATTCTGCACTGTTTTTATAAAGCTCATCAAGGCATCCTTTAGATGACCACAACTGGAACTAGTGAACAACTACTTCTGACCACTCAGCTTCTAGCAGCACACACACATTTAGTTGAAAATACTGTTTAAATGTCACTCACAGAGGTTGATATTCAACACAGTGCTCTTATTAAAACAGTACCTGACAAGATGCCGTGGGCAACCTTCTCACTCCATTCTGGTAACTCTTTCTGATTTTCTGCTCCTTCAGGTTGTGGTTGGATATGTACAGTCTGAGGCAAGTTAACTGCATCACTAGAGGCTTCTGAACGCTGACAAGTGAAAGCAAATATCTGAGAATGTACTTCACAGTGTATCATCAAGATTTCTGGTTTAGATCATACAACATCCATTATCAAATAATACTGACGTTGTGCATGCCTTGGGTAAGTGTACAGACACTCAAGGGAAATTTAGGACGCAATTACTTTTGCAGTGAAATGCTACACATCCAGAAAAGTTTATCAGGTAGGCCAAGCATTTTTCCTACACTTCCTTCATCCAGCTACAATGAAAAGATTTGCTTGCCAACAGAGACATATGGTCAAATAGCTAAGTAGGGAAAACTTACAGTACAAGTTCACTAGCAAAACAGATCAGAGACTTGTCCATCTATCATTTTTATCTTCTCAGAGAGAAGTCCACTCTGTTGTTATTCAGCACAGGAACTGCAGTCTTTGGTCACAGAATCCAGCTGCACTAAAGGCATGCAGCTGTCCTGGTTGTTTTCTTCCTCATCCTCCCAAATTAAAAAATAAAGGACATTATTCATGCTGTGTGCTGTTGATGCTTTTGCAGACTGGCACAGCCAAGGCACACACCATGCTGTGCATGATACTGCTCCCTATTTAAAGCCGGGTGGACAGATTCTGTGTGATTTCATGTCAAACACTACAGTTTCTGGAGTAGATGTTAATCATGCAAACACAGCAACCACCACCACAGGCCGCTTAGTGTTTCTAAAAAGTGTAACATCACTTTACACAGATCACAGACAATGTATAATTAAACTTTAACTACAGAAAGCAAAAAAAATTTTAATAGATCTAGGTTTTTGTTAAGATTCCAGTTTTAGAACTTTTCCAATGTAAAAGTAAATGAAAACCCAAAACACTTCAAAGATTGAAAACACTGCTAGTTAAGGATAAATAGAAAGAAAAAACCTTTTTGTTTAGTTTAGAAGAGTCTAAATGAAAGCATTTATAGATTAAACCCATAGGCAGAACAGAATACACAATATAGAGTGTTTGCCATTATATGGAATTCTTAAATTCCCCTGAAACATTTACTGGACATAAAAGCAGGGTATTGCCCATAGCTGACTGCTGCAGTAAAACAAAAGCAAACCAACATTAACAGAAAAGAGTAGATTAAAACTTAGAAAGTTGCTACCCAGAAGGTTAACACTGTATCACTGACGTATCACAATTACTGCTTGACTGCAGTGTGAAATCTTGTGTTCAAGAAGTATTTTCAGCATGTGACCGAATTACCTCAATAAACAGCTATAGGTAAAAAACAACCAAACAAAAAACCCATTCAAACACCTAGACTATGTCCCAGATGTTATTTAGTTACACCACAGTTTGTGTCACTGTATAGAAAAACTGTCAACAAGACTTCTAAGGACTATACTAAGGAAGAGAAATGGATTCTCTAATAAGACAGGTGACTCAGTACTATAATAATATTAAATATAGTTGTCAACAAGATCCTCATGAGTAACCCTGTAAAACAGACACGTTAAATGGCTATCAGACTAGGCTTTGAAATATTTGTGCTATATCACAGTTTTCAAAACTCCTGAAATATGGTGATTTGAAAAATGTGGTAGTCTGCAGTAACTGAAATTGCTCTTAACAAAAAAAACCCCACAAAAAAACAAAACAAAAAACCAACAAAAACAACAAAAAAACCCCAAACCAACAAAAACCCCAAAAAACAAAACCAAAACAAAAGGAACAAAAAAACCAACAACAACAAAAAAGCGCCAAAACAATCCAACAAAAATACAGCCACAGGACACAGCATACATTGCTGCTGTCAATCAAATCAGCAGTTCTAACATGTATTCCAGTGACTATTTTGTTTACTATAAATTTTGGAATCACTGTCCTGGCATTTACCTGGACTTTGTGGCCAGACATCTGTTTAAATTTATCTTCAAAATGCGCTCTCTCAGTTGCTGGGAGCTCTGAAGATAACCCTAATCTCTCATGGGATCCTGGCACCTGCGACATCGTATCAGGGAACATTAACAAAAACACCAAGTTTTAGGACAATAAGGAGCTAATGAGATATCAAATTTGAACCCCTACTACGCAGGAAAAGTGACAGCATTTTATCCATTGAGTCCTGCACTGAAATAGCACATAATTCTGTAGTACTTTCCCCTTTTAAGTAGAAATTAGTGGCCACCTGTGCTAGTGAAATTCCCTGCTGAACTCAACAGGATTTATACCATAACAGAACTCCACCCTCATGGCATGCTCCAAACTGGTCCTTCATCATCACTGCATTCAACTTTTGGTGATTCAACAAAATTCCCTCTTTCATGAAAACACATAATCTTGCTATGAGCTCTTAAGTAGTTATGGATTACCACTCTTTCTGAAATGGTGCTCCAGTGCTCTTACAATAATATTTTGCACCTTGTTTCCAGTCACTCTGTGTTATTAAACCTTTGTTAGACTATGCGGGTTTTTTTCCTGTTTTCTCTACTTGTCAATATCTTACTGCAATAAGGCACCAGATTTATCTGAGATCCTATTTGAGGCAGATTTTTGAGGTACACACTATTTTCACAGATCTTCTCTGAGGCAGCTTAACATTTTTGAACTGTAAACACATTTGCGCACCATATTCCAAGAATAGTATCATCCAAACTTGTGAGCATGTGTGCACACACACACAGGGAAAAACATGCTTTCTCCTGAACCCCATTTTGGGTTCTATGTTCTCTTTTGGAAAAATAGAGAAAATATACAAAATGGTCTCCAATTACGCTCTGTGCTTACAAATTAGTATTTTAAAAATTCTCTACTCCCATCTCACAAGATCTATAGTTTCATTACAAAGCTGGTTAATCTTGGCTACTTTATCTATTTCTCACTGGTCAGCTTACCAAGCAAGACACAAAAATTTGCAGTTTTACACAACTAAACGTAAATGTGACAATTTATTGATGACTTATACCATTCCTTATTGCTATAAACAGGCAGCCCAGAAATTTACCTGGATTCGAAGGTCAGACATCTGTTTTAAAAGATCCTCAAACAGCTCTCTATCAGCTGCTGGAAGTTCTGAAGACAGCACTACTCCTACATAGGACCCTGGTATCTGGGACATTGTGTCAGGGAACATGTAGACTCCAGTACTGCAGCACAGAACAGGAGACTGGTTACACATTAGAGGATACAACCAGTCACAAACCTAGGAAAGACAAGTACATGAAGGAATTAAAGGATGCTTTTAAAAAGAAAGACAGAACATAGTGATAAGCACCACAGACTTGATTTGGATGTTGGAATTAGATGATCTAACTATTTTATGATTCTATGATGAAAAATAAAAAGCCTTATGCCATCTTAAAAAAAAAAAAAAAAAAGGCAAAACAATCCCAAAAAGCTATAACCCACATGACTCTGGAAATACAAGTCTTCATTAGTTATGACAGTCTAATATAGAGAAAATTACAGGACCGTAATTCATGCTAGTACCCTCTTAACTGAGGTCTAGTCTTGAGGCCCAGGTATAGAAGTCCGTGAAAAGAACTGCCGAACGAGTCAGGATTCACAGTGCCTGTACCATCCTGTAGAACTCAGGGCAGGTTTATATGACAGGATAAATAAAATGTACGGCTGGCCTACTGCTGAAGACTGCAAACACAGGTGTAGCTGAACCAGCTACACCAAAACCAGGAAGCAGTTTTTCTGTATGGGACTTAGAACAGCCAGTCTTAGCAACAACAAGGAGATCCAAAGTCAGAATCCACAATGTTCATAGCAGAACATGCCCACATGAAGCAAGGACTGAAAAAATACAGATAATGCATCTTTTTTATTTGTAGTTCAGAGTCTGGACTAACATGGGCCCTCAAATTCCAAATTATCAGTTGCCCTAACTTCAATACCTTATCACTAATTGAGAATGAAATGGGTAGTTGCAAACCCATTTGACACTGACATGTTATAATACGTGAATCAACATATCTTCTCTATTTGAGGAAAGGGAAGTTAATTTTATTAAATGAAAAGACACATTCAGTCAACTCCTTTAGAAACTGGGATTCACTGGAACAGTCAGCACTCAACAACCCTGGGAAGATGTAGAGGTACTTTTCACAGAAGAAGTCATAAAACCGTATACTTGCAGAAAACCATTTCTGCAACATCTATAACGTCCTTCATATTATCACAAATATATTTAGGCTTTGACGACCAAGAACTTAAGAAGATTTCCTGATAAAGAGATTTATGACAGTTCTTGAAATTTTAATTAAAGGTGAAAATTATTTTTCTGTTACCTGAAGAAATGCAGGTGGACGATTCTGAGCCGCTTCACTATCTGTATCCAAGAACTTCACAATGCGTAGATATCCAGGATATGAAGGAGCACTAACCTGCCCATCAGGAGTCACAAAAAATATCTGTACTCCTTGGGGAATCAAGATCAGCTCATCTGCATCCACTCCCAGGTTTTCCAGGGGAGGTGGCTGAGTACACTTGTTGTAATAGTCCTCACCTACAGAAGAAAACTCCCCAGAGTCGGTGCCATAAGACACAGTAAAATGGCCATTGGTAGCTTGAGGAGTATAGGCAGGAGGTGCTTCGTTTGGCAGACAGAGAGGTTTTCCAGATGATGGACTCATAGGTGGAATTTGCCCCTGGCTCCCAGCTGCAACACTTCCATCTGCTGCAGATGGCTGACTTGGTGCAAACAGAGAATTAGGGGCAGGTGGTCTTTCTGGCTTTTCTTTGGAAGGAATGGATGGGTATAAGTTGGGCACCCCAGCAGGGGCATCCATCATAGCAGGACTTGCTTGTACAGGTGGGTTGTTTTGGTCTAGACTTTCGAGTCGAGCATGAACATTTTGCAGGGTCTCCCTCATCTTCTGCTGCATTTGCCTGGCAGACTCCCACTGGGACCCTACACATGCAGGACCCTCTGATGGAATGCTAACTCCTCGGAGCAAGTGGTCAAGCCCTTTCTTATAGTAACTTCTTGCCTCTTCCTTCTGACCCAGCTCATCTGTATTCAGTCCTTTATTGATAAAAATAAAGGCTTTCCTGTACTCTTCATTAATAGCTTTAATATTTGCATCTTCTTGCATCACTGGATCCTGCAGTTGTTCCATTACTGTAAAATGAAATAAAAATCAATAAAAATATTCATCAGTAAAGCCAAACAATGTTTACCTTAGAATAAAATGTCTCCTTAATGATGACCATACTGCATGTATTAGCAGAAATCTGTTTGCTTGGGACAATGTCTGATATGTTACGGTTATCTCCTAATAACATTCAAATTGACCTGATTCCCAGACAGCAAGGAATCTACAACCATCAAATCTAGTTACATCAAAGACATTTATTTCCTAGAAGTTAAACATCAGAAGAACACGGACATGCCTGATATTAAATTTTTCATCTTAAAGATCTTAAAGATTAGTAGCAAACAGAGGAGTAAACAACTTAAAAAATCTAACTTTTCCAAAAACATCTCTAAGGTATTGAAAAATTCAGTTAACATTTTGTCTATTTAAATAAAGGCTGAACTTACAAACAGTACATTTCTATTTGAATAATTTAAGAGAAAGAACTCAACAGATTTAAACAAATCTTGATCAACTTCAACTAATGTCAACAAACAGAACTGGGAAATACTTTGAACAGTTAAAGCTGTGCTTTACAGAACGAAAACAGGGAATTACTTATTTCCTTTACAGTGTTTATAGAGTGAGAAAAGACAAGTTGTTTCATGCTTCTTGCTCCCCAGGTGAAAAATAATTGAAAGTACCAAAATGTACAAAAGGTTGCAGGTTCTACGTCTGTTTTGGAATGTATTCCTCAAACTGCCTCATGTATTTCAAAAACTGAAGGGCAGAAAAGAATATGGTAGATTTATTTGAATTCTAAAATGTGTAAAGTCATTGTTTTAACAGTATGCGGATTCTCAGTCTTGGCCAAATGCAGAAAATACAAATCATTCTTGGACTAAGATACTGCTTACAATATACAATGTAAAAAATGCCAGTGATCTGTTTTTTTTGCTGGCAGCCACGAGAGGCACTGTCAATTCAGAAAAATCAGGTAATTATATTAGAAAAGATTGTACCATGAACAACAAAAATGTGATATTATACAAAAATTAAAGAGCATATATTTTCAAGCAAAACCATGATTCTCTGTGTAAGATGGATGAAAGAAAGAGACATCTGTCAATCACGATATCAAGCTACAGAAAATACGAGGGTAAGTAAAATCCAAGTGCAAAAATAAAACCACTTCCACTGCACATACAGAAGCACTAATTTGCCCTGTGTGCAACACTGGTGAGAACTCACACAACGCTGAGCCACACTCAAGGAAGCTGCGCTGGAACAGGAAGAGGTGTGCAGAAAGTTACTGATTTTTTCCTGATGAATCGATCACTTTTCCCTAGAGAGATGTAGGTTTGGCTTACCAAGCCAATACAACAAAGGCTGAGAGATTGGATTAGTCTCCATAAATAAAATGGATGAAGAGAAGAAACAAATCAGTAAAGAAAAAAAGAATTACTGAAAGCCAAACTTTTAATAAAATCCTGAAATAGTACCTGCATTTAAATTTATTTAATCTCTCTTCTTGCTTTAGTCTAATTATCAACAAACTAAAATATATATATATATAATCTGGAAAATATCCTTCCTCTACTCCAGCAAAACCAGAGAAACTTAGGAAGTTGCAGGTCATGAAAAGATTTTTAAAGAGGCAAAGATGAAATGCTGTGCTCTACTCCCACACCCTTTATAATCAAAATGCAGACAGCACTTCTGTGACTGATGCCTCTGCAGTCACACAACAGAAATGCCATGTAATCTGGAATGCATCTGTTCTTATAATGTGATAGAATCCAATTTCATGCAAAAGACAAGATGTGTGGTTTCAGTCCAACAACAGCCAGACACAGCTAGGAATATGACAGGGATGGCCTGAGAAGGCAACCCACGTGAAGCAGATTAGCAGTGACTCAAGCCACCATGCTCACTGTTCATTCCCCATCACGTAGCAGAAAAATGAATCTTGGGCTGTGGGAGATTCTTCCGATTGATTGCAGTCACTTACTGCCAACAGGCTCAGCATCTTTGATTAGTACACTGTCATAAGTGTATACTTAATAATCTCCAAGGACATCAAGCTCAGAAGTTGTAAGAATGCTTCTGTCCAGCACAACAGCAAACAATTATCATGAAATTAATTGGAAAGAATTCTTACAAGTTTGTGAATATAGCTGGGTCCTTACACAAAAGATTATACTTAATCATCATATTTTATGATCTATACACGAACCATTTAGACATGGGTAACTGAGTTATTTGCTAGCAAAAAAACCCTGGCAACCACATCATCTTATGTAATTGCTTGTATTTACTACTGAAAAATCCACTTTTCAAGAAGGGTATAAAGCTGAAAAACAATTGAACATCAAAGACCTCTGATTTAGGAATTGTAGGTATGCAAACACAGAAAATGTTTAGAAAACTGAGAAAGGCAAGTTTAATCTAACATCACAGTTACTTCTATATGAGCAAAATTTAGTGATTTGAGACTTTTAGTGCCTTTATACCCAATGCTGCATAAAGTCCTTTCTTAAGACTGCAATTCCATAGTCTACTTTGCCTCATGTTTATTGATTTGTTTATTCTGGGTGAGGCCAAAGCGAAGATAATTTACAGATTTCAAATAACTCTTTTGCTAGTGATTGTTAGTATATAACAAGAAGAGACATCAAGTAAAATCCTGAAGTCATAGCTACATTTCAACTTAACAGTGACTTAATTTATTATTCACTGTACACTTGTCATACTGTCATCAGCACTGTTCTTGCTAAAGCTCAGTCTTTATTAACACCAGAAAAGGTCTGTAAGAGAACAGTGATGTCAGCACGATCAGTGTCCATGCAGCACTAGTGCACAGCGAAGGCACAAAAGCTGGCTCAGCAACTTGGAAAAGTGGGATTATTGCAACTCATCTCTGATTGCCTGAAACATCCCAAACTTGCAGTATATGTGCAGTGTAGTGACTACC
Source organism: Cephalopterus ornatus (assembly GCA_013396775.1). Lineage (NCBI taxonomy): Eukaryota > Metazoa > Chordata > Aves > Passeriformes > Cotingidae > Cephalopterus > Cephalopterus ornatus. The sequence continues at coordinate 57,824 of VZRE01000782.1, forward strand.
AAATTATGCAATTGGATGGCAAAGCACTTGGAAATGGATGAAGGAATTCACAGTAGATTTTAAGTTAAACATAACATGACTAAAGGCCCAAAGAATTGAATTTCATTCTCAGTAACTTATTAAAACTAATACAAAGTAATGGATGGTATAAAATAAAGCATACCTAATTGCTCCCTCACAACACAACAACAAATATTCTCTGAAACAGAACATCAAAGTAGCAATCTGATCATATGCAAGGAATATCCTCAGTCATTACTATTTTCAATGTATGATCTTAATATAGTATTTAAGTGTCCTGCACGTTTTAGTATTTTTCTGTAATCCATTTCTGTACCATGCAGAGTCTCGTTTCCTCTGTTTTAAAGCAAAGTGCATATGAAAACACTGCAAGCCAACCTTTGGTCCCGCAGCCAGTTCAGATCAGCCCAGATCTATACTACTTTGTGCTAAATAAGATTTAGAGGAACTTGTTGTGGAGAAAGCAGGTCCAAAACTGAGCTAAGAAAAGAGCTAGTGGGCACTGCAGATAATCACAGATCAATCCAGCACTTGAGCTCATTCCACAGCCCTTTTTCTTTTATCAGTTCAGATATACTCTGTGGTTTTAAATGTTTTGACCAAAGGAGGTTACAGTGCAACAGGGAAACTTGAGTTTGATATTGTAAGCTAACATCTCAACTATCTGGATAACTATCCTTCCTCTGAAGCAGCAAAACCCACTTCATTCAAAAGTGGCACAAGGTAAACATGAAGCCTAAGACTTACTAAAGAGGATTAAACATTCTGACTGACAGAGGAAAGACACTCTTTACAACTCACGACTTTTGAAACGTGGGAGGTATAGGGGAGAAAAATGCAAAACAAACAAAATAAAACCATACCACCCTTAATCCAAGAGCTTTTCCTATTTGTCAACTGTTTTCTATCAGCCACTCATTAAGGAGAACTACCATGCAGACAGAATTGTTTAAGTCTTATTTCTTTAGGGAAGGAGCAATTAAGAAAGTATTCATAACGTTCAAGAATTTAAAGAACAAACTTAATTAGAACAAATGTTATGTGGAATTTAAAACAATGCAAGCAAGGTACTAGCAGATAAATTTATCTTTTTATGCTTTTAGTTTATTTAAATTGTTTAAGAAACCCTTAAATTTTTCACTAAGTGCTGGCCTACACTACACCTAGTTTTTAAGTACCTACGGCTAGATGATATCACAGACTAGACAACAGAGAAAGTCAGTGATCTGATATACGAGAGTAATTCTTACTCTCAAAATTACCAAATACTTCAGTAAACTCTCATCCTCTGACATTTCAACCTACACCTTCTGAGGCTGGTATCCCAGCACCTACATTAAGCCAGCCAGCATATCTACCTTTCCTCTTCTCGGTACTACTGCTGTCCGAAGCTGTTTATGTCCAAATAAATGAACTTCCTTCCCGACTCCTTGGTCCGTATCTCCATCACATGCTTTCAATGCAGAGCTTTTAGGCTACTTGGCACTTCTCTAAAAGGCAAAGTGAAAAACGAGTCGGGCAGATAATGCCCAGCGCTGATATCGTTCAGAGCACCGAAGTACAAAAAACGCTGCCTACAATTCCATGGCCAAAGATTTCAAGATCATCATGGAAAATTTAGTATTACATAAGATTGCTATTTAATACTTTCTCATTAGCTGTGTGCCTGCCGGTTTCTGATCATTGCCAACACTTATACACATTCAGACAACTCAAAACTATCTAACGCGAACCCTTTAAAAGAAAACGACAAAATACAAGGAGCAGCTATACAAAGTATTCTGACAAATAAACCTCTCGCTTCCATAAGGAGACACTTGATACATGATTTATCATCATGGCTACTTCAACCTGTCCTCATCACGTCTCTCCCTCCCACCCCCTGCCTACCCGCCGCCCTCCCGGCCGCCCCGCGGGGCTCCCCG
>VZRE01000782.1:69294-93349 GCA_013396775.1 Cephalopterus ornatus
CCCCGCCATAGCAAGATTAGTTCTCAGCCTCTCTCTCTGGTACGTGAGAGGAGAGAGATAACATACAGAAATGCTACAGGGCTGTTGTGGCCTGGGGAGAGTCCGGGGGGCCAGTGATGATAAAGTTAGGGAGTGAACAGGAATTTTGCCTTTCTCCCTGGGGCCCGGTGCATAAACTGTAAGTTTCTTGTGTTCTGGCCTTCTAAATAAACTTTTTGAACTCTTTCCATTGCTTTGGCATTTCTGGGGATACCTGCAGTTATTACTTTACGTACACATTATCGGCTGTCAGTGAAAGGTAAATTAATAGATATTAATAGTGGCTGCAGTTGGGCCAGGAGTTCTTAAGCTGAAAGTGGAAAAGGATAGATGTCCAATGCCTTGTTCATGTTTTGTGATTTGCTTTCTATATAGCCCAGGAAGTGTCTCACTGTGAGATAGGTAAAATATACAAGTTTACTGTGAAACAACTGAAAACCAAAGTGTTTTCAATCTCCACATAGAAAGAAGAAGGTGTGCAGGGCCACCAGGTTGTATTCTCACAGTGACTCCTGAAAAGCTGTCCTCTGCACATGAAGGGATTTGTGCAGGGACTGAAAAGAGAAGAGAATAAGGCTTCCCAATCCTGAAGGTGTAAGGATATCCCTACATTCAGAAGCATGTTTTGTATGCAGTTGCCTTTTTTTTTTTTCAGATGTTTTGATTCTTCTTTCTCATTCCTTTAGGGCTGGAACTGACACAGGCTAATGCCTCCAACGCACTGTAACAGCAAGTACTTGCAAAGAAATGAGTGCACAAGCATTCACAGTATTAAATAAAACCACCAATTTCTTCAGTTTCCCCGTAGAATAACTGTTCCCAAAGGAATCAATATTTTGGCTCTGTCATTTGTTGTGTATATATGTTAGCAACTAGGTTGATCTGAGGCTCTAGCCTTTTAAAGTGCATCTTTTGCTGCTCTTTCAAAATGTCAGCATTCTTAAAACTATCAGATGAGAATGTCCTTATGGTGAAGAACTTGTGAGGAATGAAATACTTCAAGGTTTGCTGGCTGCCTACAGCTGTAAAAGAGATGGCCTGTGTACAAGAAACTGATGTCTGGCTGCCAGCCTCACTTTTGCCTGGCTCCCCTGGGCACAGCTGCTGTGGGAGCTGAGAGCTGGACTTTGAGAAAGTCCAGGAGCAGTGAGGATATTCAGACAGGCATTCCAGCACCACTCCCTCTTTATTGAAGTCTCTGCACTTCTTGCACAAGTGAAAATAAGGATCAATTAATTAGGAAAACTGCAGGAAGGTCTGTTTGCTGTAACTGTTGTACATCTGCAGAGGCCCAGGTGATGTGGGGTGCCAGCTCTGCTGAGAGCAGCAGGGGTGTCAGGAAGTGGCACTGGCAGGTGTGAGAGTGCTGGGTGGCATGAGGGGTGGTGGGGGAGCCCCAGCCAGGCAGCCAAGGACAGGGGGAGGCACAGGAACAGGTATGGTCTAGCCCAGCTTGGTATGCAAGGGCACACGAGGCTGTGCATCTGAGATGTGGGAGCAGGCATATCTTGTGGGAGCTCCTACAGCAGCAGTTGCTTGAAAACTGACAAACTCCATCTTGCTTCATCCCTGCCAAGACCCACATAAAAAGTCCTTGCATTTCCTAGCCTCTCCCCACTGCCCCAGGCACAGCTGCTTACACTGACCCTGCAGTTTTGAGTCAGTGTACGCAACAAGTCCTGTGTATCAGCTGGAGAAAGCTGACTTACACAGCTCATCCTTTATGTTTCTTGTAGAATCGCTTGGGCTCTTCCTCAGAAATGGATGAGTTTCTGTGATTCCTTTGTCTGGTGTATGCAGTTAATTAAAATCTCTGGGTGCAAAACTTTTTTGAATGAAATGTCCTATATAAATGTTATTATCATTGCCAAAATGATGTTGAAACCCTGCTTATCTCCATCTTATTTTCCTAGTGTGCTTCCTTTGGAAAAAGGCATAATAATAATGAATAATGTGATGATACCACCTTTTCTATTGCTTTAGTTTTCTAGATATGTTAGTATTATCTGTTTCAGCAGTCATCATTGCACGGAATCGATATATACTCTTATTAGGAGACTGCATTACAGCTTAAATTACACTTAGCAATCACCTTGATTTGCTTGTCTGTCCTCCAAGCAAATTCTAAGCCAGAAAGCCATTACATACCTTAGCACTCCTGATGTACATCACCTTTACAAACAAGTCAAGTCTTAAAAAATTAAATTAATTCCAAAAAATAGTGTCCTGTGTTCTTGGAAATGAAACAAATCCTATCACTTTACTCTTTCCTAATTAAAGCTGGAAAAACACTCGGTTTGTGACTTGCAAACAGATAGTAAAGAAACAATATGCATCACTCATTTACTCTTTCCTTCTGAGACTAGTGTCACTGGATCTGCACATCAATATTCTACAGTGATGAATAAACAAATATCAATAAGCACACAGAGAAGGCGGCTCTTGACAAACAGTCATTTATGAAAGACTGCTTAGAGAAGCTGTTACCTGTGGAAGAGAGTGACCTTCCATATATTTGGTTTTGATATAAGTTTCTACAAGTTGTAAGCTAGTTGATGTGTGAACTAGTCCTAATTAGCATGACTGCACATCAGCATGAAGCTTTCTCAGTAGCTAATATCAGCAGTGCTACAATTAGCTGCATAACTGAAGAAATCTGTGGCCGTCACTCTCGTACTACACTGCTGGAATTACAAAGGTATTGCAGTCTATTAATAAAAGACACTGAAGGTTAGAAGACCAGGTATTTTGGATCTTAAAGCAGTAGGGGTAAAATCTATACAGAGCTTCAGGTGCAGTAACAACTTCTTTGAAATAGACTAAGCAAAACCATTCTTTTTTAATAATAATAATCTTAAAAGCTATAGATTTTTTTTAAAAAATCTAGATACAGATCTGGGCACCACAGAAGGTGGCTGGTGAACGCTAAAACAAAGACCAAAGGGCACTGGAGGGAGACATCCTTATCATCTTTTTGCTAGTCTCCTCTCACCTTACCTGCATCTATTAGGCCCAGAGGGGTGTGCTGTGCCTGGGGCACCCCAGCAGCAGACGGCCCTTTGTGTTTCTTGTCAGTTACATTTCTCAGCTTTTCTTTTTCACCTTTTTCAAAGTCCTGTGGTTTATGTTTTGTTACTCACCAGAGGGAGATAACAAGAATAAATTCCTTTATTCCAAACAAGATAAAAGCACAAGAGGGTTCTGTCTGCAACAACTCCTATACATTTCTATTCAAAACATCTATTTCTCAGTGGGAAGGAAAGCAGTAACAAATTGTTCAAGAGCATGGGTAGCCAAACGATCCTGACCCTGCAAGCTGCATACAAGAATCTCCTATAAGCTTTGGGACCAGTTTGCAGGTAGCAGCTTTCTCAGGGTTCTAGCACTTCATTTTTGCAGGATCAGGCTACGCTGGGCAGGTTGGTGATAGCAGTCTTAGCAGGACATGATGTTTGCTTTCTCCCACCACAGACAGCTCAAATAATCTCCTTAGCACTCTCTGCTCTATGGGGGCCTGAGGACTATTCTAGGCCTATGAGACAATGTAGATCAAGAACTAATGGGTAACTACTCCTGGTTTAGACAGCACTCTAAACATAAAAATCTCCACTTTTGCTAAATATATCTTTTTCAGAAAGAGTTGTTTAACGTACAAAAATCGAAATGAGTATAGAGTCCTTGGTGGCCTAGATCATTAGACTGAAGTTTCCTGTCAAGAAAGGTATTTTTCCCTTTACTCAAAAAATGAAATTGCTACATTATCCAAAGTCATATTCCATTGACACTTTAATTTTTCTACTTGAAGACATTTTTATAAAGGTCTGCCCTGGCCACTGCTCTGGAACTGAGGTGACTGGGAGCAGTCTCTAAAGTTATTAGGACAGAAAGGGGACAGGGTTCACATCCTCTTAGTTAAGAAGACATCTGGCATGAAGCCTCCCCCATCTTAGCTTGGATCATTTGTTACCTCAGCATTGTTACCACCAGTACTAACAATTTTATGAACGTAGGCTGTCATTTCCCACACTTTTCAATGGTCTTAAAACAAGTTCTCAGAAAAAAAAATTCCTTGGTTACAGAATAAAATAAATACAAACTCCTGAAAATACTTGTTTTATCTCAGTATACCTTCTTGGTTTTTTGGTAGATTTTTTTGGTCAGGCCAGAAAAGAAGAAAGGATAATGCCACAATCTTGATCTATGCTACCAGGCAGCAGATTCAAACCCTGGGTGTTGACTGGAGGAATGGATCTCTCTGGTAGCCCCACTTCAGGTAGCAGGGCTCCCCCTCAGTGAAACGCTTTGGCAATGCATTCAGTGGAATGCCAGGCATATCAGTTAACAGGGATCTTGCTACAAAGTGTGATTTTTGTGCACTGAAAAAGTCATGCATGTTCCTTACTCAGAGGCTATGCATACTCTTTTCAAAACCATTGTCAAAAGCATAAAGAAACAAAATTATATTTCTTTAAATATAGCATATCTTATTTTTCTAAAGGCCTTACTTTGCAGTGAGTTCCTACACATAATGCTGTGCATTGTACAATATATGTTGGTAGTATTATTGAAAAGCCAAGCACAAGGGAAGAAAAAATATTAAGTTTATCTCATTATCTTCAGGAGCCTCCAGATAAAATTGTAAATGTGTGTTTTCATAAAGCTTTCCAGTTCTTACCATCCAGTATTAATCAAAGTTTTGTATAAATTCACACATCTTGTCACAAGCACAGAAAAAGTATGGGGAAATTAAAAATGTAATACATGCATATGACTTACAGTTTTGCATATTTTGCTATCTTTGGTTTGAACTTTTGCAGGGGAAGTCAATGCTGTCCTATTAAGAGAGCTCTTTTATATGTGTGTGTATTAGCCATAGCAGCACTTGCACCAGCAACACAAAATTTACACAAAGCTGAGCTACTACAGACACAGAGGGACATTCACTCTCTTCCCGAGAGCTTTGCAATACAATTTAAAATAAGTTGCAAGGGAAAGGAATCATCCTTGGGAAGAATAAGGGGAGAGGACAGGATGTCTTAGATAGCACCAAGATACATAAGCCACTGAGGATTTGGCTTTAAGCTATTCTTTTAATTTCCTATGTAGCAAGCATCTGGTTGGGTGGGTATTTCTGGCTGCCTTTGATATCAGAGAAAAGCAGGAGCCTGCTCTGCTGGGAGCTGTACAGACAGATTTCTTCAGTGGGACATTTCTCCCCTCTCAATCAAGGCCACATGGTATTTCCAGAGTGCACCCAAAAAACCTTGTCTTCCTGAAAGCCAGGTTGCCTTTTTAAATCAGGGCAGTGCTGGGGTGTAATTGTTTCTTTGTTATTTGAGGTCTCTCTCTTCTGTTGGCCGGGGTTGCCCTTGAGTCAGAGATCCAGTGCACTGTGCACTGCAAAACTTGTGAAAGGTGAGGTGATGTTCTCGTTAAAGTAACCCTGAATCCCTTGGGAACATCCTGACTTTCAAGGAACTCAGTTTGTTGTTTCACCTGTTTTCTTCAGAGAGGCCGCTGGAGAACACAGAGGAAAGCTGTGACATATGGTGCACACACTGACACATTGGGCAGAATCACAGGAATATGTCATTCATGAATCATTCTGCACTAACTCACCTACAGCTCTACAGAGAATACAACTTGTAAAAAAAAACTTTAAAATGTTGCCTGAGGTACTGCATAGCAAATCAATTAATAATTAGTAATCCACTAACAACAACCAATTTCTAAAGTTTAATAGAGTTCTGTGATGGAAGGTTGTTTCAGATGGTTATAGGGACTATAGATTTTAGGAACTGTAGATTTTATATCCATATGTATGTGTTTGATTTCTTACTGCCTTGGATTTTGTATAATCATATAGATATGGAAAAAATGCTGGAAAGCTCCATCAAGTCAGACAAATAGTGATACAGTTTAGATATTTACAGATGACCAGATGGGTGGAAAATTTGATCCTCTTCTGTGAAGACAAGGGTGAAAGACCAGGCTCTAAAGCCTAATTTGGACCGTAAGAGATAGGAATGTTTTTATCAATTAATTAAGTAACAGTGCATTTATTCCACATACCACTTGTTTTAGTGGCTTCTGAATGTATCGTTTTAGCAGGCTTTTTTATTTGCAAGTCTCAACAGATCATGCAAAAAAATGAATTGTGTCTTGGCAGTCACAACATTAGTCTGCTACATATTTAAACAGACTGTTGAAAGAGAATTTTTAACAGCTAAAATCCAAGCACCTGGCAAATAGAATGTTTTGCAAGGAGATTGGTTATTTCACTTGACAGTTTTATTAAACTTTAATCACCTTCTCAATGAGTGCATTGTTTAGTACTTGCTGTTCCTATGGCCTAAATCAGGGACTTTTTAAAAGATGAATACTTATTTTTCTGGTTCTGAAGCACAGTGTAGTTCTGCTCTCTTTCATTATTAACTGTAAACCAGAGACAGAATTTGTGGAGATAAAAGGAAGCAATAAAATAAAATTAAAGTGCTGTCAACACTAGATTTGCCAAAAATTTAATGAGCTTTGCCATAATGGGTGTTGATCATAGGTATTATTTCAAATGCCATTCATCACTCAACAAAATAATATAGTTTTAGGAGACAGTTGTAACCATGTTCTGCAATGATGTGGGTAGTTATAGACAAGACTGATGTGTGCTGTGGGCAGGTGCCATTGCTACCATGCTGCAATTAAAAGCTATGTGCATTACACAATGTTAAAGTTGTCTCTTATCCAGTATTTGTTTCACAAAAAGCCTGAATAACAGTAACAGAACACTCAGCTCAACTGGACCTATCTCCTGATAGCCATTCCTATGTTTTTACACATATCTGATGTTTCCCTCCCATTTCCCTCTAACCTCTGAATCTTCTCCATGCTGCAAGAATGCCTGTGGCATGTGCAGCTGAGGCATGCTAGAGTCAGTAGGCAAGGCTGTGTGGTAAGTCTGGTGACTGTGGATCCCCCAGCCCTGTGAGTTAACACCCATTAGCAGCCAGGTCACATGGGAGACAGCCTTTATGACAAGCATTATGCAATGTTAAAATTTCTGGCACAGGGAGCACAGAGAGACACTTTAATTGCTCTGTCATTGCCCCTGGTACCTAGGAACCTTGCCTCCAGTTATTTTCTAGGAAAGTGAAAAACCAGAAGAGTTTACTGAAGGACTTACAGGCAGATTTTCCAGCTGAGTCAGATATTTCATTTTCCTTCAAAGGTTTTCTCGCAAGTATAAATCTAGTTGTTTCCATTGTTCGCTTTCACTTCAGACTTGTGTGGATGAGAAAATTAGGTCTCTCACATCTGCTGGGTGCCATCCTCCACTCATTTGCATTGGTGTAACCAGGTAGTTGCTAAACCTGTGAAAACAAGCGAGGAATGAGTAGCTATCAGCCCAATGACTCACACCTTGTGGATGTGCACAAGTAATCTCAGAAGTGTCTTGCCTGACGGGGAATCTGCTTGGAATCTTATCCTTTTTGTCCACAAGAAGCTGCGTCGAAATGATAGCCTGAATAAAAAAGCAGCTGACTTCAGTGTGGACACATGTACTTAGGCATCCAAAAGTTGGAAATCATTTCAATTGCACAATCACCTTTATGTTACTTGTTACAAAAAATATTGGCTGGCTTTCTTGCTAGCACAGGTTGAGAAGATTACATCAAAGCTAATAAAAAAAGCAGTTTTAGAGCAAAGCTATGGTATGTCAGACCAAGTCCTTAAAATCTTTGTTGATCCTGGTAGTCTGACTTACTCAATTGCTTCCTCCTTATCAGAGCCCTCTTCATCTGTAGAAGGAGTACCAAAAAGTCTGAGAAAATCTGATCACGTATTACCTGGACCTGGCTGTAAGGTTCAATATATTAATACTTCTGAAGCTAAGGAAAAAAACGTTTATATGCGCTAAGATTTTACTGGCACCCTGATTGGCAGTATTCAGTATTCTTCAAATATGTAGCCACTGCTTTATTTTAACCACCTTTTGTCACTGACCATGTGATATCAAGACATCAGGACATCAGCAATGTAGGCCAGAGTCTATGGACTATCATGTGGGGCTATGGCAGATGTTCTGTGTAATCTAATATGGAGAGGGAGGGGAAAAAAAGCAAATCCATAGCTATTATCAATGGCTTATGCCATACAGTGCACATAGGACTGGACCTGACACTGACACTGAGTTACTTAGCACTGAGTGACCCAGGATAGGCCAGGAAGCTCTAAATCTGGGGCATTTACAGGTATCCTAAATGTCAGCCAAAGCATAGACAGTATTGTTTTGCTTTTTTGAGGCATGCTAAATCACTTTTGGATTGAGATTTGTGATATTCCTTTCTGGGGTGCTCTGAAAGATGATGTCAGGGTTGTGAAAATGGCTGGCTAGCTGTTTAATGAAGTCATAACCCAATAAATGCTGCAATGAATGAAAAACCTAATTTTTTCTCCAGTCATTGCTAGATGAAGACACCAATCTTCTGCGATTCCTTACAAAATCCAAAACAGTGCAGCTCAGTTCAACACCCAGTAGCCAGAAAGCTGATTCGGATCAACAGCTGAGGAGTTTTTGGTCCATCATTTCACTTTGGATATTCACAGTGTGTGGACATGATGAAAGTTTGTCTTTCTCTTATTTCACAAGGATGAAATCCAAGCTCAGTGCCCATCACTGCACATACAACACAGCAAACCCTCAGTCCAGTACCGGCATCACCCCATGCTCCTCAGGATTGAGGGGGAACCACCTCCCAGCAGCCACCTTCCTTGGTAACTTCCTGTTCTCAAACCAGTTATTCATGGTCATGTCATTTGTTTCAGCCTGTTTTTATTGACTGGGTAAATAACTCCCTTGATTACAGCAGTTACGGTTTTCCCTGGGGTTATGCTTGGCAAAAAGCTGCTCACCCTTCTTTAACTGCACTGTTAATTAGGAAGTCTGTGTTTCCCTTCTTGTCAAAAGCAACTAAGCTCCCTGCCACTGGAACTCTTTTCTTCTCTCTTCTCCTACCGCGAGAGAACAATGATTGTTTGCTTGGTTACGCTTCAAGTCTTCTGGATGCTTTTAATAAAATCTGTAATTAATATTTTGAGAGGATTTCCACCTCCCCCTCGCCCCCCTCTCCCCGTGTCTGAGCACATCTTAAGCACAACTTTTTAATGGCAATAAACAAAACCAAAAAATAGTTAATTGCACCCCTAGCATGACTCTGACATTTCTCTGAACGATGCAATTGTCTTGGATGGGTACATGTGAATGTCTAAAAGATATCAGTGTTATATTTGTAACAAGCAACCTGTCTCCATTAACTAATTATGGGTTAGAGGATAAACACTGCCAAATCTTTTGTGGTGTTCAAATACAGGGATTCTGGGCTTCCGGGGAACACAGAGGAAGTTATTAGTGCCCTTTTCCAGTTTTAGAAGAAAGCAACAATAGTCTTTAACCTGTTAAAATGTATAAAGAGCATGAAAGGCTTGAATGGACTCCAGCTGAAGCCAAGGACAAAACTAGACGTCAATATAAGCAGAAATGAGCCCAAAACATTCCCACATGGGAAACTGATAACTGTAACATTTCTAAATACTGAGTATGTATTACTTACTGCCATCAGATATCACAGACTGAGAGTTTTAGTTTAGACTTTGAAAAAATTAGACATTTATGCTTCTAGATACAAAATATTCACAAGAGATTGTGTTCATCTCACATAACATGTTTATAGCCACAGGATGGAGAAAGGCACCTCCTGAGACTGCCTCAGTTTTTCAGTTTTTAGGCTCCAAGTTTAAAATGAGATGTGCCCTTAACTTACAACAGAACATACATTTCAAATTTGTAATCGAGAGAAGACAATTTTTCAAGCAAGACATACTACACTTTCCCTATCTGCGCTACAATAAAAATTTATTATTAATATGCCACTGATCACTACCAGGACCAGAAATCTGAAATATACTGAGGATGCAGCTTTCTGTATTCACACAATCTGCACTTAAAAGGATTTTGTATTTTTCTGAATAATAAAGTGTTGGTCCTTGCCTGAGGTAGGCTGTTCAACTAGATGAACTACAGATCTGCTGGAAAGACTGTCATGTACTTATTGATGAATTCTTATTCTTACCTATTTTCATATTCTTTCAAGAGCTTTATATTACATTTTAAAACCTCAACCTCACTTCCTGAAAGAAGTCTTATTTATATAGTCATTGAACAAGAAATATATTTATTGGCTCTGAAGAAACATGCTGTTCCCTACTATGAAGTGCCCTGCTCAATACTTAAAAGTCCTTTAGCACTTTGTACAACAGCATTTCCATATAGTTTGATTTGAAGGCATCCAAGTGGCTTTGAGTTTTGGGAACCCATTTTTTACTAAAAAAATACACAGATAGGTTATTACAATGCCCTAGGAGAGAAATCATGGGTGTATTTAAAAACTTGAGCCTGGGAGAAGATGGTGTGATATATGCCATATTCACACAGCCTTCAGCATCTGCTGTGAAGATACAACAAATGGCAACTCTGTCACATGCAAAGTGTGGGTTAGATAAAGTGAGAAGGAGGCGGACTGAAAACTGGCTGAAATGCCAGGCTGAAAGGACAGTAGTCCAGTAAGGACTACTACTTCAATGAAAATTCCTATACAACTTTCTCCATTTATTTCATTTTGGAATATTTTCATTTCAGAAAACTTTGAAAATCCTTCATATTTGACTTTATGAATTTTTATTTATTATTTTTAAGTGTTTAATAACAATCAGGAATAGTGGTGCTACAGAATAGAGGGAATGTTTAATTTTTAAAATCAGTAAAAGAGTTAATGCACTTTACTGATTGAAATGGCTTTTTTTTTGATATCATATCTCAGGTTGATTCATTTCAGTGCATAGGGACTATAGGATCTAGAGAAGGTATTCTGTCCAACCACAAAGTAGTCATTTATCTTCATGATTCTAGAGTAAAATTAAAATAATACTTCTTCTATGTATATTCAGTAGGCTTGCTTGTGATACTGCCCCTTATATACTACAATAGGTATTTTATGAAATAAATCAACATTTCAAAGATATGAAATTACATTATCAAAATTTTAAAATAAGTTTTGCATATTAATTTTTATGTGAAAACCTCATCTCATTAGAAAAAAAACCTCTGTCTTCAGGCAAGGAAGACATTTCAAAAAGTCCTAATTTCCAGGAAATTAGGAAATCTGTTTAGCTCTCTCAATTTCTCCAGATTATGAGTGTTTTACTAATACATTTCATAAGCAGGAGCTGAGAAAGAGCATCACATAAAAAGAGGAGGACCTGATCCCCTGGATGTTACGTATACATAAACCAGAGCTGAAAGTCTCCCAGGCAGCAGAGGAGAAGTCTTTCTGGACATTTCCAGTCAGATGTTGAGAAGCCTCAGTTTCCCTAAAAGGAAAATGCATGCGCACATTTAAGACGCTCAGTGGCATCCAGAACCATGTTCTGATGGTCTCTGGTGAAAGAGCCTACTCAGGGAGTGCCAAATAACCCCACTGGCACCATGTGCTGGGGAGGGACCCTGGGGAAGGGGAATGTCCCTATGGTGCTTGAGAGGGACTGCTACAGAGAGGAACTGGCTGTGCCTGCTGGGGCTGATCTGCCATGACAGACACTGGGTCATTTGCAGGTAGAAAGGTAATTACCGTGTTCCAAAAGGAATACTGAGATTAAATGAAGTACAAAGAGACAGTAATTACAGGAGAAGCAGAAAACAGTGACCTTTATGTCCTGTTTTGGTATATCTGGCTCCAAAGGCTCCTTATTTACCCTGAAACAGTGGGATCCCATGTCTCCATCACCCTAGCGCTGAGATCATCGCAAGAATCATGTATGAAGCTTTCTGCAGTGCACAAAGACTGGAAAAGGGCTACCATGCATTTCTCTCCAAAAATAAGATATGAAACCCCAAAACACTGGTAAAAAAATAAAAGCTCTCTACTCTCTTGGCACTAAGCAGGTATAAAAAAATAGAAGAGAGTCTGAATACCTATGCCAGACATTAAATGGAGATCTATATTCAGTAAATGAGAGTTCTCTAAGTACTATCTCCAACAGTATATTCTGATTCAAGAAAGGCATTTATTTCTCACTATCTTATCAGTACCCCAGTGGTAGTCTGTGAGCTAAACAGAAATTATTTTTTTTCTGGCTAACAAATGAATCCTTACAGTCCTGAGCTGTTCAACAGATAAGGACTTTTCTAAAATGGCTATAGTTTGCTCGCATGTCAGATGCCTGACTCTTTTCAGGAGCGTATCAGAGGGAAAGTTTCCACAGGCTTTAGAGTCAACCTATGGATGCTCATTAACTACCCAAGAACAGGACGTGTGGCTTCTGGGGTGGAAAGTAGGGAAGGATGAAAATAGGGAGAAAGCAGCATCTGAAAGACAGAAGAACAGACACCAATCTCTTGACTGTCCAGAGTAAAAGGGGAGGAAAGAGTTTGTAGTTCTCTTACTATGTTTTCTGAGGAAAGACCTGCTTCCAGTGTAGGAAATTAGGTAAAGAAAAACATGCAGGTGAAGGCTTGTGGGGTCATTGAATCTGTGATGTTATAGCCCAAACAGAGCTCTACAGGAACTAATTTTCAGAGAAGACTTATTTTGATCTTAGAGGCCGAAAGATCTGTTAGATCATCACATTGAGCTTCTTACCTATTAGCATACCAAAATCTGTTTTTCTCCAGTTAGTCCAGTATACAGTCTGGTAGCATGTATATTTTTTGCATAAAGTACATCTTCAGTAAAGGCATACTGAAAACCTTGAAAGACACACTGCTGTCCCCTGGGGGCTTGCTGTAATGGGTCATATTACAAACATTTGCTTTATGCCTAATTGGAATCTGACTGTTTTCAGGTACCTGTCACTGAATCTTATTATCTCCGTGTCTGCTAGAATAAATGGGCTTTTCAGGCTTGGTATCTTCTTCCCAAGGGAATCCTAATGCAATCCTGTCATCTTTCAGTCTTCTGCTTAGTAAGATGTTAAGATATTTAAATCTCTTCCTGTAACACACTTTTTTTTTTTTTAATAAAAACCTCCCCCCCTTCTTTTTAGCATTTATTCTGTTCCGCATCCTTTGCATTGTTCTGCATCCATTTTCAACTTCTTTTTTTATATGCAGATATTGATTTTCCCTACTCAAATAATTATGTTTTCTACATTATGGAGTTATTCTCCACTAGACTGAATTCAGAAATCCAAACTCTATGATCTCAAAGCTTCTCAGATTTCCAAGATGTAGCCAAGATTAATGTCAGCAAGCCAAAGAGCAGATAATATGTCAATAGGCTTTTTAAATTTTAAACAATGTAAAATAGATGTGCTGAATTTGCCATTCCTCTATTTTTCCCTACTAATTACCCATCTCCACTGTTTATATACAGATTTGCTCTATATTTAGTAAATGGATTATCCTATTGTTTGGATTTCTTTTTCGATTTTTTTTTTATTCATACTAGTCTTTTAA
Source organism: Cephalopterus ornatus (assembly GCA_013396775.1). Taxonomy (NCBI): domain Eukaryota; kingdom Metazoa; phylum Chordata; class Aves; order Passeriformes; family Cotingidae; genus Cephalopterus; species Cephalopterus ornatus. Next base: position 82,841 of record VZRE01000782.1, read on the forward strand.
TACCTCTCCCTCCCACAGGGTCATTTTTTGCAGCTCTACATTGCATTTTCGTGAGAGGTATACACTTGCAATTACAGGTGCTCTATAAATCATCACTGTGAATCACGGGCATAAATAAACAAGGTTGAGGAAAGACCTTTTACTGCTATCAGTTAAAACATAAAATGGGTTACCCAGACAAGCTGTGACCTGTGAGATCAGATTGGTATCTACAGTTTTAATCTCTCTTCTTGGCTGTGGTAGAGAAAAATGGCTATCATTTATCACTAGCAAAGCATGCAGTAAACAATAAGAATGTGTGAGCTCAACTACAATAAACAGCAGCTGCTGTGCACGTACATAAGCAGTGATGTACCATACAACTACTATAAATATTAGCAATACCTTGTGATTATGAACACAGATATATTATAGGTGACTTGAAACAGCAGAGTTCAGATAATTGAAACAGGAAAGTGTAATTGCAATGAGCAAGCATCATTAATTAATTGAATTAGGTAATCAAGGGCCAACTAAAATTTCTCCACTGCACTGTGGAGAAACCACACACTAGTCCAATTAAACCAAAGAAAAAAGGCAGGGGAACTCCCCAAGTAATGGAAGAATTTGGCTACTTCTGTTTCCTCTTTCAAAACACTGTCCTGGCCATAAGGCTAATAATCCTGGTATACAGTTCAGGATAAACAGTCCATTGCTGCAAGCAGCCATATATTTATATTTTTCTTATTATGAAAATAGTGACACTGCAGTGCTTCAGGTATGATCAGTATAGTACAGCCTATTTGCTTCACAGGTTATGAAATCCACACTGATGGCCTGATGTCTTGAGGAGCTCATCTAACAGTTTTGATGCATCTAATCACTGCCTTCTAGAGGAAGAAGGGGAACGAGTGCCAGGGACACGAATCTACCAGGCACTGGCTCTTTTAAGCCATCCTCTGTCTACTCTCTCATCCATGCATAGTGGCGTGAAATCATGTACTTAACATGTAATGCACAGAGTTCAGAGGACAACTTCTCCTCCAGTTTAGATCAAACATTGCCGGACTCCACAATGCTGAATCTTGCATGCAAAGCAACAGTTACTTGCCAAGATTCATTCTGATAAATAGTTGTAATTTTGATCATTTCCTCCCAAACCAAAATATGCATTGATTTTGTTCAGAGATTGTTCATGCCTTCAACACATATTTTCAATTTAAATTGAAATAAATTCTTGAAATATCAAAAAAGCTAAATTACTGAAAGATAAGATCTGAAAGTTTTAGTGTTTGAATTCTTTCTGTTGTAAGTCAAAAAGGAAATCCGGTATCAAACTGCTATTCTATTAAGGAAACTATTAAAATGGTTTCAGACAATTATAATGACCAGTTCTGCTCACATCCTTTAGCTCAGCTGTAGCAAAGTTTTTCAGTATAAATTTGATCATGTCCAAAGTCACAAAGTAGTCACCACTCTGTCAACATCTAACATACAGCATTTCCACTGGTACTTCAGAGCTCTGCTGAGCTGAGGCCTTTGCCTTCACAACACTACAGTTGTTAATCATTGCACCTACTTTTCCAAACAACAAAGATAAAAAAAATATTTTCCAAGATTACTGTTGCTATTGCTATAAATTTTGCCTCAATTTTTGTGCAGATGGTTGATCTTCAACTAGTCACACATGGAAAACTCATCATTTTATATGCCTACAAGCCACTACATTTTAATTACTAACACAAACAAGTAGAACTGATAGCAACAAATTAACTGTTTTTTTAATCATAGAATCACAGAATGTTTTGGTTTGGAAGGAGACCTTGAAGATTGTCTAATTCCAACTCCCCTGATGTGGGTAGGGACACCTTTCACTAGACTGGGTTGCTCAGTGCTCCATCCAGCCTGGCCTTGAACACCTCCATGGTTAGGGCATCCACAACTTGCCTGGGCAACCTGTTCCAGTGCCTCACCACCCTCATAGTAAAGAATTTTTTTCCTAATATGTACTCTAAACCTACTCTCTTTCAATTTGAATCCATTTCTCCTTGTCCTGTCACTACATGCTCTTGTAAATAATCTTGCTCCATCCTTCCTGTAAGTTCCCTTCAGGTACTGAAAGATCACAATTAGGTCACTCCAAGGCCTCCTCTTCTCCAGGCTGAACAATTTTAATTCTCTCAGCCTGTCTGCATAGGAGCGGTGCTCCAGCCCTTTTATCAACTTGGTGGCCCTCCTCTGGATTTGGTCTAACAGATCAATGTCCTTTCTGTGCTGGGGCCCCCAGAGCTGGATGCAGCACTCGAGGTGGGTTCTCACCAGAGCAGAGGGGCAGAATCACCTCTCTCGACCTGCTGGCCACACTGCTCTTGATGCAGCCCAGGATCTGATTGGCTTTCTGTACAGATGCTGCACTCTGAGAACTTGTCTGTGATTTGTAACCCAAGAAACAGTGCTCAAGAGTCAGCTTCCACAGGATCATGAAGTTAGAACACAAGTTTCTTTTGAAACTTTTCAATTGTGAGTAGAAATGAACAGTAGCTGTCCGTAACAGCTGACTAACAGATACCGTGAGTACAGGGACCATAAATTAGGGGCCTGACTGAGACAGACCTACTATACAACAAGGGCATTTCAGCATGCACTTCAGCAATATCTGGCAAAAGGACCTGGCAGTGGAGCTAGGTGGTTATTAAAGAGAGTGATTTGAAGAATTCAGAAATGCCTGTTTCTGAATTATGCAGTACTGTTTCAAGGTTCTGTCAAAGTTACGAGTGTTTTCCTGTGTTGTTCTGAAATGAAAAGCAAAGTTGAGATAATAATGTTCAGTGAAGGACATGAATTTAAAACATGCACAGGACTAAAGCATGCTATCAGCTGCTTTATGATACAGAGAAGCTTGTAAGGGAATAAAATATGGACAGCAGAAATGTTTGATTTTAAGCTTGATGTTTTCCTTTCAAATACAGCACTAAAGGGTATAGTTTATATTCTATCACTGTTCTGATATTGAAAACTTTATTGTCTTGTACTTCTGGGTGAAATGGGAGTAACTGCAGTGGTGCTGGGCATCCTACATAGTCACAAAGCTAGCAGGAGCAGCCCAAGACTGCTGCGGAGAAGCAACCCCAAAGTTGGAAACGTTTGGAGCAGTATTTGTCACCTGTTACTCCTCTTGATTCAGAAACATTTTTGGGGTCAATTTCAGGCTATTCTGCTGTTATCTTCTAGTACAAGGCTATTGTATCTTACGGTCCCAGTAAGAAAGGCACTCAGACTCCATAAGCTATTGCTTAAAATACTATTTTCTGGAGCAAACCCAATAAAGAGAAAGAATACAAGTAATATTACACCCCTTCAGTTACTGGGAGCCCTTAGCTGTGCAGTATCAGGCAGACCTCTGCTCAGGGCACGTTGTACAGATCCCATCCATAGAAAGGTTCCCTGACATTTTAGTTTTGAGATCTCTTCTAGAATTTTCTTAGGAAAAAAATATTGTATTTGTCATATCCGAACCACATGTTTACATGAGAACTTGCTGCTCCTCTTTAAGATAAAGAAAAGGTCTTACAGGTGGTGTAATCAGCAACAGAGTGGGAGCTGCCTGCGGGCTCCTCTCTTACCATCACCCAGCTGAAGGACAAGCTGTACTTGCAGGACAGTACGGCACAGCACTGGCCTGTGCCTGCTCAGGTTGGCACTCTACAGGGATCACTAACTCTTTGATGCACAATAGTTTTCTCGTCAGGATTGTTACAACCCCAAAGGAAAAAAATCTTGCAGCTGCTTGAGGCTTTAGGCTTTGCTTCCCTGCTATGGGCATTGCATGGTGCTCCTTAAGGTGATCCCTGCCTTTTATCAGACATGAGACACAGCAGCAAAGGATTGTGGCTGAAGGGTCCCTTTATTATCTAGCAATAGGGCAATGGGATTGCAGACCGGCTATGCTCCAAGGTCAGCGGACAATAAGGATGCAGAGTGCATCAGGCTTCTCCCAGCATCAACCACAGCATGCACAACACAGCTGCAAGCACAGAGGCAAGCGTTCTCCTGCTGTACAGGGAATAAGATGCTTATGGCTCTGTCTGGGATGTAGGATATGTTGCTGCTTCCCTTCTTTACGTAGACACCCTGGGGCTTCATCAGATGATTTCTGTTTTCTATAGCAAGTGGAGGATGAGTACATGCACAATACAAGCAAATCTCACACATCACCTTGCACAGCATTTGCCAAGAACACAGACTGTCTACTGTAACTCTGAACACGTTCAACATCTGGGGAACATCTGGTTTTGAGGGCTGCTCTGGGATCATCATAGCTCTTCTTACACCAGCTTCACATGGTTGTCTCCGGGCTCTTCTACAGAATGGATTTTCAAGAACATTCTACTTACTAAGGTTCTACATTTATTGTCCACCCTCATGCTCACTTTACATTTAATATAAAAGTGCAAAAGTTGTATGCAGTATAGCAAGAATCAGAAATTGTCTCCATGTAACAAAACAGACCACTTGATTGATCCTGCAAGCCAAGCAATATGAACCACTCCCACTGACTGATGGTTTTTTCTTCAGGAAAATCACTCATTTCACTTTCTAGTTAAATTTCAGCTCTCAGATTTGATAATCTGCTATCATACATGTAATGAGAAAAATTTATTAATGTAGGCCTCTGTTCAGGAAGAAAACTTTAATGCTAAGACTTGGAATTAATTGATTTTAGAAAGTCGGTATATTTAAAAATACACAAAAGTTTGTATGAAAACACAGCCCTAATATACATAGAAAAATAATAACTTTGTGCAATATAAAATTATTTCTGTATGGCAGTTTAATTGTTTTCTTTTGTATAACTGCAAGGTTTAGTGCATGAAACCTAGTTAACCTTAATAGAGAACACTGGCAAATTAACAAGAGCAAATTTGATCACTATATGGTTCTGAAAGGAAAATATAAAGTATTTTTCTAAAGAAGCATAAGGAATACTGATGCATTACAAATTAGAGTTATGTAGATATCATTCACACAAACAGCTTAAAGAGGAAATGTAGATTTTATAGTGTACCAGCTGTGCATAAGCAACAGTTTAAAGAAATATGTTCATTGGAAGAAGCTACTTTCTTTTACATCTTTAAATTACAGGTAAATATTATACTTAGCCTCAGCTGGCAAGCACACATGTAGCCCTATTTAAATTATACCAATTAACACTAGATAATCAGTACAACCTGCACTATTAAGTTTAGATTAAGTGTTAGTAAAAAAAAAAAGTTAGAAGCATCTCAATACATTTTCTATCCTATAGGACTCAGAACATACTTGTTTTTCTAAAACTTTCCTAAAATATTTTAGAAAAGCAATTTAGTGTTTTAAAACTCAAATTTATTAAACAGTATTTCTTCCTTTATGTTTTTGACTGCATTTTGCCTTTGAAGGCAACAGAATAAATTATAGCTATCTTTCTTCTACTTTTTCATTTGGGCAAGTGTAACTTTGTAAAGATAAGAGCATTTGGGAAAGTTAAGGAAGGGCAAAAGGAAAACCACAAAAAGATGAGAGGAAAACAGGTAGCACATTTCTAATTTGATTGCATCCTGACAACCTCCTTCAGTTATGGCCTTTTTTGCGTTTCTGGAAGGTGCTGTACAGAGATAATTCTTACCTTCAGACCATTTCTTCTATGCTTAAGAATACAGCCTCAGAAAAACTGGCCATGTTTACCTTTGGATTATGCTTACAAACTGTTGAAAAGCACAATCTGCCATGAGCCTGACAGCAACAGGGATCATGTCAGAGCTGTACTAACTGTACAGTAGAGATGACTGAACTGCATGGTAGTGTGCATTTTCTGGCCCTTTTTAATGCACCATCACAAGCCATGCACTATCACAAGCCATGTGTCTGTGACTGCCCACTACCAGTGATATGTGATCCTATCTGTCAGGTGATTGGGTGCATAGAGCTTTTTCACGTTGGGCTACAGCGTTGTCCAAACTCCCTGTTTGCTGTGGATTTTCATGCAGAATACTAGGTAAGCTTGGACTTGAGTGCTAAATATCCAGTACAGAGAGAGGAAATATAAAGTGATCTACCTAATATATGTGGAGAGTTGGTGGCTCAGCCAAGACTTTCTTGATCTTGTCAGTATGCCTTGCCCAACAATTCCTGAGCCCTGGACTAATGTGTTACTTCTTGACCATTTTTCTGATTCTATTAGTTCAGAAAAACACTGAAATTCAAGATAAACTCCACATATTCTCAAATAATATTAAATTATTTTACTGGTATGATCATCAAGATACTCTGCAGCCAGGGAACTATTCATAACCCCAGGAATCATAGCCATATGAAATAAAAGAAGTCGTGTTCTTCACTGCTTTGCTACTTTAAGACCATACAACAAGGCTGTGATGGGACCTTGCAGGTCACTGAGCTCAGGCAAGTCTCACTGTCAAGGAGATTTCATAATCTTTTTTAGAAGCTTTCTGAACTCAAAAAGTGCTCCCACAGCACATTTTCCAGGGTGTTATGCAGCTGTGCATCAAATTTGCTATGCAGGGGGACTTCCATTGTTGCTCAGCAAGAAAGGTGACCTAAGAGGAGTTTGGCACACACAGACCTGCTGTGTGATTGCTCAGTACACTGGTTTGGTAAAAGCTGTCGAATACTGAATGTGACCTGGCCAAGGTAACTCTGTGTCTCACCTGCCTGAATGGGTTTTTCTTTATGAATATTGTGTTGTAATTCAATATGAGACCTAGAGGAGCAAGGTTGGGAAGCTGGAACAGTCCTCCATTAACTGCTTCTCATCTTATACTTACACATATTTGTAAGACTATGTTTTTTTTTATTACGAGTGAAGATGCTACTTGCAGGCTGCAGGCCCAATAGGTTTTTAGGCCAAGATAAAAGCACAGGGATTAAAACACAGTAGGGGCCAAAAGATGTTTCAAAGAGTGAAGAGGGAAGTCAACAGTGGTTTGATTCGTGGGAAGAGGAATCCGTGAACTGAAGCCTGTGCAGAGCTTGCTGTGTAAAAGCTGGGAATAAACAGTGGCCCTCAGAAAGGAAAGCAGGAGCCAGTGCCTGCTCCCATGGCACGGAAGAAGGGAAGGCCCTTTAGCTGAAAAAGGCACCAAAGGTGGAAATTTCAATATTTGAAGCAAAAACTGCAAAAAATAAAGAGAACTAAGGGGTTAGGGAAGATTCACAAGACAGAGACAGAGCCCTCTAACACTGTCTTTACCAAAGTCACAGAGGAAGCATCCTTGCCACGTCAGGAATTGCTCTGACTTCTCTGTCTTCCTAGAAATCATCAGTAAGACAGTGACTACTGCAAGAAGCCCTAAGGAGTCCATTCAGGAAGGCTTCAGTTTCCTCTCAAGCACACACAGGGAAGCTCAAAAGTAAATGATTAATGGTCCAAAGCTTTATTTGATCTGCTGCTACAATTAAAGTAGTGGCTGGCAAAGCTCACTGGCCTCTCTCAGGTACTAATCCATATTGGGCTGTTTCAAAGAGCTCCTGAGAAACTGGAGCTTAGATAATCTCATTAAAAGCTATTTGAGAGGCATTTCAGTTACATTAATGTACTGTATGACTACTGAGGATACCCATACGCTGCTCATACATATGAGTAAGTCATCTGTTGGGTAGGCAAGGTTCTTCAGTTATGTCTAAATGGAATACAAATATGGTGGGCATTTGGATATAAAGGATGTTTACTGACTGAAAATGAATTTAGTAAATAAATTCCATCCACACATTTGGCTAGGAGTGACATGTGATCTTTCTATGAATGCAGTTAAATGTTAGACCTGTAACTACGAAATTCTAACATTCCACATGACAAATACCATATGGAGAGACTGAGCAGTTAGAAAAACAGATTTGAACAGAGGAAAGATTATTTTGATAAGCTACAGGCAGTTTTCAGAAACACCATTTACCTACCTGAAAATATGTACTTATATAATGTTTCATCTACCTCATATCATACCTAGACACTTTCACTGAAAATTAATAAAAACCAGCTCTGACACTGCCAAATGAAAGAACATCTGTTATTTTCAATGCTGACAAAGAAAACCATAATATTTTTAAAATTGTGAAAAATTAAGTAGCACCTAAAATTATTCAGTCATGGAGCACTACGTCTATAAAGACAAGGGATGGCACCACACCCACTGCCTTCCTGATGCAGTCTCATATTTTCTTTTGTGCTGGACCTACATTTCATGGAGCTGTCTAGAAACCAAACTCAGAGGACCAACTCTGCCAGTAACAACACTACATTGTTGTTGTTGTTGTTGTTGTTGTTGTTGCAGCTGTTCTACTTTTCAGGTGGACTAGGTCCTTAGTTTGTCTCACAACCACACAAATCCTTGTGCCAGCAGGAGGGTGGCAGCAGCAATGAGTGGCTGGAAGCAAGACGGTCCTTGTCCACAGCAGGCCAGACCATGCTGAATGCAAACGGATGTGCAACCAGGGCATCAGGGACATGTATGTTCTTGGGGATCTGAGTCCTAGAACCATCATCTCATAGATGTCCTGAGGCAATGAGCCTCCTGACTCACTCCCTTATGTTTTATATTTAAACATTTTAAACATTTTACTACTGAATATATGATTTCCATTCTTTTCAGAGCAGATTTTGAAACTATCAGCTAGTATTGACTTAAGGTCAGAACAGTGTCAGCTACTTAAAATATAATTAGAGACAGAAATCAGAGTCCTGATACTCCTAAAGTAGAGAAATGTTGCTAAGTTGTAATTTGAAGCAAAAGAAATTTTTTGCTTTGATGGAAAAATCTTTTTTTTTTCTTTTTTTTATTGCTAAAAAGTGTGCAACTGGGCTTTTTGCTTACTCATAAAATATATGAATTTCAAAAGCCTTTTGTTTAAAAATATTATAAAATCTGAAAATTTTAATTAAAATGTAGAATAGTCACACATTTAGAAATTGTTTCAAATAACATTAACCTTTGTAGACTGCTCTAGGTTCTACATATATTGCAGCACAGGATTTCTTCCAACGTTTTTTAATAATCCCATCAAAACAACAGAATAAGGAGTATTTAAAGTTCCGCTTAAGGTTATATTTAATTTCAGTGGTTGGCTTGATTTTTTTCAGAAATTCAAATTTTACATGAAAATATTTAAATAAATGTTCTCAAGTGAAGTGTTCCTTGTGCAAAGCTAGGGTTCAGAAATTAAAGAAGGAGAAGAACACAGAAGTACAGCATAACCTTCTGTCCCCCTGACCTGCATTTGCCCACACCTGCAGCTGTGACAGTTCCACCTGCTTACAACCCTGCTGCTGCAAGGACATGAAGCTTCTTCTATCGAAAAGGGAAAAAGGAGTGTGACATGGACAATGGATTAAACACAGGTAAACATTTTCAACTTCACATATAACACTCGCCTCCTATAGTAAATTCCTTTTGGGGGGTCAGGGGGAAGTCACTTAGAAAATAAATATAGGAAAAACGGGAAGGAAAAATATAGCCCTTAACACAGGCTGGATCACAAGAACTGGAAAAAACAATTCCAACATAAGACCCTGCTTGATATATCCAAATTTCAGGTAACTCCTACATTTCAAGCACACTGGAGAGCATCTCAAGAAGTACCATCACTGCCAAGGCACAGACAGTTTTGACAGAAGTCTCTTTAACTTGCTCTTATAGATCTGCAACAAGGGAAATCCCCAAATTTCCCATGCTGTCTCTTCTGGGGCATCACGATTCTCGTATATAACCTAAACCTCATGCTGAGGTTTCAGCTGCTGTACTGCTTGCTCTTTTGTCTTCACCGTGGACTTTCAGAGTGCTCATGTGCCACACAGGCTATATTCCTGTTTGTTCATGCTAGGATAGCCATGAGCCTGGTGAATCATGCTCAGACTGAGGTTCACTATAACCTCCTGATTATTCTTCATGGAGCTGCTCCCTGCGGGCTGTTGCCCATTCTACATTTCTGCAGACAGAAGTGGCTTTGACCTTGCATTTGTGCTTCAGGAGCATCCTGATTCTCCAGAACATTTTTCTAGTTTGTCAAGACCATTTCCGAAATCTAATCTTGATCGCCAGCATAGTCCCAGCCTTCCCAGCAGCACAGGCGGTGTTACCCACAAATTCAGCAAGCGTGCTGCCTGTGTCATTATCCACATCACGGGTGAAAAACTTCGACGCCACTGGATGAACCTCTGCGTTTATAAAGCTCTGCATTTCCACGGCTGGCAGCTGAGTACTGCTCAGACACGTAACCGCGCAGCCAGTTCTGCATCTAGTTGTCCCTTGCCTTGGACTTTACCGAAGTGCCACGGGAGTCAAAACCACGCTTAAATGAACTAAAATCTAATTTTTCTCGCTCTTCGTTTATCGAAGAGGGACGTCGAACTTAACAAAGCCGCCGCTGCCTCTTCTACACCCTTCCCTCACGCTCCGCGCGTTCGGCAGCGCACCCGCCGGGGCCGTGACTCCGGGCCGGGGGCCGGGGGCCGCGGGCGGCGCCGGGCGGGCGGTGTCT
>VZRE01000782.1:93966-120818 GCA_013396775.1 Cephalopterus ornatus
GGTGAGCTCCCCGTCCCGTCTCGGTCAGGGCCCGGGTCCTGCCGCCGGCAGGAGCGGTGCACGCACCGGCTCTCGAGGCTGCAGGTGAAGGCCTGGGAATGACGGGGTGAGTAGGTGACTCAGGCTCCAGTTATATAAGTGTGAGTTTCCTGAGAAACCCTGCTCAGCCCTAACTTGCAGGCACCTCCCCGTGGAAATACCCTTGAGTAGATAATTCAACCTGGAAGGAAGGGAGACTTGAGCATTTACCACTTACAGTGTAGTGGATTGTTTAAGGAAGGGCTGTTCACTGATGCTCACCCGAAGGGCCCATTGCTGTGTGCTAGCCATATTCCCTTCAGGGTGCCAGAGCCTTCAGGATGCTTAAGTTCATGGCAGGTTGTCTGTCTGTCTTTTCTGTTCTTTGGGCCCTCCTGGAGTCTGCTGGTGTGGCAGGGAAAATGTTACTGTGCTGACTTACAGGATCTAATATAGCAGCTGGTACGTGTACACAAACTCTTCTTGGTTGTGACTGTGTAAAGCCCCTAACTCAGTTTGTGGCTTACTGGTAGTAGACAATGTGAAGGACTGTAGCCTGGTCATACTGTTGCCTGTAGTTCTAATGTGATGCTTAAGCTCAAAAGTTCAGACTTGTGTTTTTCAACTCCTGCTTGAAGTGCTTTCTTGCAGATGAAGTCCTTCATGAGTCTGTGGCTATGCCTGAGCACTTCAAGTTGTGTTAACTTGCTGCACTTACCAGAACTGAATGTGGAGAAGACTCTGCACTTTCCAGCCCCCTTAGAACCAAGCAAGCACCCTTATTCTCTTTGGTATTAGGCACTGAATGTGGGGCTGCTTCCCTTCCCTGTTCCTAATTTTCACTACACCTCACCCTTTCCATGAAGAATCTGTCACAGCAACAGGTGGTACTTCTGAAGCACCAGTTGTAGCTGGTGGCTTTTTCCATGAACTTTTATGTTATTGATATCTGTTAGGCAAGGAAAGTGGTTTTCTTTTTGAAAACAGCATCTGCTGTTTTCTCCCTGAGTTGCTCTTCTCATATATTCAGCATTTATTGTGTGCTCTGCTTCAGGGTGCTGCTGTTACCAAGCACTTCTCTGGCTCTGAAAACACCATCCCTTCATCTGGAAAAGATGAAGTGCCCAACTGCTTGTTCAATGCTGCATCAAAGCAAGGGTTTCCTATCTACATAGATGACCCAGAAGATAAAGAAAACTACAGCTACCAAGTGTCTGAAGAGCTGGAATCAAGGCAGTGTGACCTAGATACTAGTGCAATGACATCCAGTATTCACCTGCTCCTGGATCTGAGTTCAGGTAACTCCTGTTACTGCTCAGACAGTATCCATAGCACAACCACATGTAGGGTGGTTATGAACTGTGAGGCTGGTAAACTAGTGAGTAGCTTATATTACATAAATAACACTTCAAGATAAGTTTGTTTGTGTCTACATGAGGAGGTGAAGGAACAGGTTAATTACACAAATGTCTTGCTGCTTCCTGTTACCTATTAGAATCTCCTATGGTAGTGGACACATCCTTCCAGTCGCAACCTGAGGATCACATGGAAGATGTCATAACTCTGACTGTGGAAGAGTATGCAGAAGACATCTATCAGTACCTCCGAGAGGCTGAAGTGAGTGGCTTGTAAGAAGCTTACAGGTGTTTGTGGTCTCTGTGATGGGCTACAGTATTGCAGAGATGTATGGCTGCCCCAGGATAACCCAAGGCTGCCACTGAACTACAAAGGAGAGAAAACAAAGAGTAAAAGTCATCTCTGAAGGCAGCATATAGCCAGTGATAAGATCTTTAAGGATTATTGTATTCCTGAAATTTCCTGTGATTGGAGCATCTCCTGACTCTTTAGGATGAAGAATTCTTGCAAATGGGATTAGAATGCTGAAAAAAATATTAAAGCAGTTTGACATGATCCCACTGACAGCTGTCTTGCTATAGAAGCATTTTTTCCTACCTTTGTGTCAGAGTAGTGAAGTGCAGTCTCCTGACAGGAAGAGGGGGGAAAAATGTGAGTTGTTCATTTTTAGGTCCTTCTGAATGATTTAATTGTTTAATGGCAAAGACTCTCTGTAGTCCAGGAAGTCTCTAACTGTTCTCCTGCTAATACAGTAGCTTCTATCTCTTTAGTGTGGAAATACCACTTTCTAGAGATGCCACTAGCTGGTAATTAATACAGCTAGCACTATTATTGTACTTAGTAGTAATAGTTATTAAGAGTGGAACAACTGCTGCTCCTTTTAGTGTAAGTATAAAGAATGTTAACCAGCTCAGAAATCCATGGTTCTCTTTGGGGTGAGCATCCTGATTCTTCAACTCTTTCCAAACAGGTAAGATTCAGGCCTAAGCCCTATTACATGAAGAAGCAGCCAGATATCACAACAGGAATGCGTGCCATCTTGGTAGACTGGCTGGTGGAAGTAGGGGAAGAGTATAAACTTCGGACAGAGACTTTGTACTTGGCGGTGAACTTCCTGGACAGGTTTCTTTCCTGCATGTCTGTTCTTAGAGGGAAGCTGCAGCTTGTAGGAACAGCAGCAATTCTTCTGGCTGCGTAAGTGTTTCATCTCCTGAAATCTTGATGAGGTAAAACTTATTTTTGGACTTAGTCTCATAGAAAAGGAAGGAAAGAAACTTGCAGTAGTAGATAGTTTCTCATGATGTCTCAAGATTAGCAACTTTGACTACTTTGGCACTAGCAAAATTAAAGATTTAATGTTTGATGTGAGGAACTGTAGTGGGGAAACCTAGTAACCATAACAGCAGGAGTGAAAACACTACTGTGTTAGGCTCCTAGCCTATAGGGCTGCAATAGTTTCACAGTTGCAATCTGCAATTAGCCTTCAACTGCTTTAAGTTGACACAGTAAACAATATAGCTTAGTGTGTGGATTTTTGTCTGGAGTGTGTTATGTTACCGAGACTTTCCTACTGAAAGCTTGCTATTTCTCAAGAGGTAATGAGAGTGTGTTTCTATCTAGACTGATGACTTGAAGTTCCTCTGAGCATATTTGCCCAAATTTGAAGCTAAATTGTTAGTTAGTATGGAGGAACAACTAAAATTAGAGCTCTACACAAGTCAGTAATGTCATGTGGTCATCCTGGCATAGGTCCAGCAGAAAGCTTTCTTTTGCTATAAATTTTGAGCTTACAAATGTGGCCACTGTATCCCTTTTTCAGGAAGTATGAAGAGATCTACCCACCAGAAGTGGATGAATTTGTCTACATAACAGATGATACCTACACGAAGAAGCAGCTGCTAAGAATGGAGCACCTGCTTCTTAAAGTGCTGGGTTTTGACCTAACAGCCCCAACCATCAACCAGTTCCTCCTTCAGTATATTCAGAGGCATGGAGTGTGTATGAGGACAGAGAACTTTGCAAGGGTAAGAACTGTCTGCCTTTTGGGACTGAGGGGCAAGAAGTGGTTCTTAAAGGAGCTGCAACAGGCCTAGAAACTGGATGTTTTATAGTCTGTGGTTTGTTGTTCTGAGATTTTTGGATAAATGTCTCATGGAAGTCCTAGGTTTGGCCTATCTGTCTGGACAGGCAGATATGTGGTAGAATTCTGGTTGTTTTTTCAACAGTGTCTGTGTAGCAAATCTGTCCTGGATTTCGTGGTACTGCATATTGCTACACAATGACAGAGAATGTCTGCATAGCTGCATAGGACTTGCATGGAGTAGGCAACCCTGCTTAGAAAAAGCAGGCTTACAGTAAAACACATGACCTGTTTCTTCTCTGTGAAGGGTATAGGGATGTACTGTATAGGGATGACTCTACTTCAGCAGAGCCTAAATTTTGCTTCTTAGAGCTGTCCATATATCCCTGATCTCCAAGTGGGGTCCACCTATGTAAACAAGCCTTAGAGGATCGGAAGAGTGTGTCTTTTCTACGAAACTCGAATTTTCTAAGTCTTTACCTGTAAAATTATGTCAGAGCTGATGATGGGACCAGAACTTCAGAGGATTGTAGATTTTTTTTTTTCAGGCTTTGGCAAAACTTGGTCTTTCTATCCCTCCTGAAACATGCTAGAGGATCTTCTGTAAGATCAGCAGGACTACAATGCTAGTTCTTCTCACTAGACATGTTAACTCATGCTTTTTTACATGATACTGAGACCACTGCCAAACTTCAGTGCTTGCTGTATTAGACTGATTTTACCAGCTATGCTCATTCTTTTTGAAAAACTTAAGGTTTTCTTGTTCAGTTTCTTGCAGAGCTGAGTCTTCTTCAAGCTGATCCTTTTCTGAAGTACCTTCCTTCACAAATTGCTGCAGCAGCCTACTGTCTAGCAAACTATACAGTGAACCGATCTTTCTGGGTAAGAACAACTGTATGTTAATAACTAGATGAAGCACTTTGTTACTTTATTTTTCGTTAGAACTGAGCTGAGAAGTAGGAGGAGTAGCTGCAAAGTACATTGTTATAAAGACTGAAATCGTAGGATGAGTAGCTGTGCCTGAGTTGATGGGACTACCTGATAAGTTAAGTAAATCTGAAATATCATGCCTCTTCACTGAAATGAGAGGGACTTTGCTGTTTTGCTCATTTACATCAAGCCTGTACCTATGGCCTTGCTCATCTCCAAAACTCCTTCCCCAGAGACAATACAGGGGCTTTCTGGGAGGTAGGGGAGAACTGAATGTGTCTATGTGAGTAATTACCCTGAGTGGCTGCTTTAACACAAGTCTTGATAGGCCTTCCAGCAGTGTGTTGGAGGAATAGCTTTAGAAGAGAGCAGGATCCAGAAGAGATGTAATGCATGCCACATGCTTAGAGCAGAAGGAGCTCGTCAGATCTCATGGCAACAAGGAAGACCTAGAGTGAAGCTGATCACATAATACACTTGAATCTTCTTCAAGCCTAAAGAATCTAGAGCGAGCACTGATGTAGAGACATGGTTTCTGCTTCCATAGGAAATGTGTCTTCTAGATGACTGATTACAATAGAGTAACACCTTTTTTTTTTTTTTTTTTTCCCCCCCTCATTTGACCAGCCAGAAACACTTGCTGCATTCACTGGGTATTCATTAAGTGAGATAGTGCCTTGCCTGAGTGATCTGCATAAAGCATGCCTTGATGCTCCCCATTGCCAGCTGCAAGCTATTAAGCAGAAGTATAAGCACACAAAGTAAGTAACCACTAAGCCAGTGTTCTGTAACTTGTAGATTATAAGCAACAGATGACTCTGGTTTAGCAGCTTGAGCTGTAGCTGCTGTAGCTCACAAACTTTGCATTGTGGTCATCTTCTAGTTCTGAAGCAGAAGCCTCTGTCACCCTCTTGAGGAGAAGACTTTTCTGACCAGAAAAGTAACTAAACCATGAGTACACAGGTGCACTGGATAACAATTTTTTCTATACTATTGCAGGATGATTCTTCTCTTCTCCAGTGTATTGTACAAGCAGGTGATAGCTTTAGATTTGCCAGCTAAGTTGATATGTGTACTAACTGTATTTCTATTCCAGGTACCTGCAGGTATCTCTTCTGGAGCTCCCAGCAGTTCTTCCTCTACAGTAGAGACTCTGGATTCTGGACTTGAAGATTACCTTGTCCCAATCAACAAAGCTGGTCTAACATTTCATAGAGCACTGCAGGTCATGTGTGTGTAACCATAGTGATCAGAATGGTTTTAAGCTTATATTTTTTAATGAGATACCTTTTTTAAAGAGAACACTAGACTTTTAGCTCTTAACGTAACTGATAGCACTTTTAATAAATGTCTTATTGCACTCTACTTCTGTGAATCTTCTGACTCCAGATAATATCTGCAGTAACAGTAAGTGGAATGAATTGTGGAGTGGTTTTTTGTGTGTTGTTTGTGGTGCTTTTTGTTGGGGTTTTTTGGTGTTTTTTTTATTTTTTTAGTAAATCACTGTAAGCAAGATTTATAAGCTTGCTTAGGTAGATAAAGCATGGCTTGAACCAATGCAACCTGACATCTCCATAGACACAGGTTATTTCCTTCAGTGTCATTTGTTTCTTCCTCTTCTATGAGACAAGATCACATAGCCATGAACAGAAGCTATTTTCTGCAACTTTATTACCATATCAGACTGAAAACATCCACTGGACTCTGAACATGTTTATAGAAGATCATAAATGTTGAGGTAAAAGTCAGACTTCCCTTTATGGAGGCAAAATAGGGGGATTGCTGTGCAGGGAGCTGGAGGAAGGGAGACTGGCTGGCAGAGCTTTAGGAAAACTACAAACACTAGTGGATAGACTGCAGTAGAGAGCAACGCTAAAAGCTGCGAGATGCTCCAACGGTAGTACTGGGACAATGGAATTGAGCTACGTGGCTCCTGAGTCATACTTGTGATATGGAGTAGTCCTGTAGCATAGCTGTCTGAGATGACCACTAGAGCACTGCTGAATATGTGAAGGGAGGGCGATAGGACAAAGCTAACTATTGACTGTCTTAGCCTGAGCTGCTACACTGTCTTGTGTCCCACTGTCAGTTACTTGTTAGGTGATGTTTAAAAAACAAACCAAAAACCACAACAAAACAGAAAAAAATCAAAACAAACCCCCCCACACTACCTTGTGTACTCTTAAACCTAGAGTCCTTGTCCAAAGTAGTTAAAAAAATCAGTTGCTCAAATGGGTCAACATTTGGAGAACTATAATCCACTCATCTAAATGACAAGGTAAGTCTGAGGCATTGTCTTAGTGCAAGATTTTAAAAATTTCTGTGCTTATGGCTTTGTAAGAGCAGTCTGTACAGTGTATTATGTGTTTCCAAGCAAGAATAGGCTTAATGCTTGACATCAGTGGTCAATTCAGCAGACATATTAAGTATGGACTAAAAAGCCTCTGATTCTGATTTAAAAACCTGATTATAGCAGTGTGTATGTCATGATACTCTTAGCTTCAGGGGTTTCACTTCCCTCAATGTATGTAAGTCTTTCTTCCCCTTGATTCCTCCCTGTGCAGGCTGATGAACCTCCGTAGTAATGCAAACACTGGTATTCCTCCAAAGAGGAGGTGTTGGTTATGAGAGATTCACTTGTCTCAAAGCAAATATCATTTAAGGGAGGGGAACGTTCCATTTCAGCCTAGCATAGGCAGTTCTTGGTCTCTTGCTTCAAACACATTCTAGTCAAGTAAATGAATCTTTCTTGATATTTACTGGTGATGGAAGTGACCAGATATCCCATGTTCATGCCTGTGGTATCCACTTTGTGGTGGGGACCTAGATCCATGAATTGTGTCCATGCAATGAATTTCATGGCTTGTGGATGTATGTCTTAAAGATGGGCTACAAACTTCACTCATGCCTGCAGCCAACTTCTTTATGGTGTCTCAGTACAAAACTCTGAGTCAGTGGTACCTAATTATAACAGACAGCATTGAATTTCTTGGTTGCCTGTTTCACAAGGAAATGGTGAGTGTACTGGGCAAGAGTCTTGCTAAATCTATGCAGATTGAGTACCAGCTTTTTTATGGCGTTTCAAGCTGAACACAAGGTGTCCTGAAACCTCATGTTAATAAGACTTACTCTACTTGTAAGTAATTCTACTTGCTTGCTGAACTGCAATTAATGTAGTGTTGGGTATTTTTGAAGCAGTAATAAACATCTCAAGTACAGGACTGTTTTCCTAGTATTATAGCAGTTTGAAGGTATTTCTGTGGTCATGCTACAATAGTAATGGGGAAGAGATAAGTTTTGTTCTTATGAACAGCCTGTGACCACAGCCATGTGTCATGTTCCTGAGCCAACAGATTTGCTGCATCTAACAAAGCAGCAGGTCTGGGTCTGAATTTAATAAATGTTTTAACATGTGGACTCTTCCTAGAATCCTTATTTCTGTTCTGCTTTACTTTATTAGGTTTTACTTACAGGTGCAAGACAACTACTGTAATTGCATTTAACCTTTTTAGAGCTTCAGTTCTTCAGTATGCAAATCTGCCTGGTTTGGGGTGTTTTTTTCTTTTTTTTTAAGCTATAATATAAGAAGACTGTGCTTCATATGTTTTCTTAGTTTGTAACTATTTTTTCAGCTCAGCTTTTGATGTAAGTATTCCTTCAGTCCAAAAGCTAAAAAGGGAGAACAGAAAAAAAAAACCAACCCAAAACTAAGTAGTTACGGTGAAGAATCACATAATACTGCAGTGTGAATGCTAATAATGAGTTTAGGCAAGATGGATTAAATTTGAATTTGTCAGACACTAGAAACTGATCTTGAAGTGGTCTCATCTGAGATCTGTAATGACATTTTGAATGTTCTTACTCTATTCTCACTTCCTTTTGTTGGATTTGTCTTACTCAGAGCAAGAAAAAAAAAGTCTTACTGCTCTTGTATGAGTGAGCCTTGACTCTTTCAAGGTGAAAACCGAGTGCTATCTCCTCTCTCATTCAGTGTGAATTATCACACCTAACTCTAGCCTCCCCCTCATGTTCTCTGCAGATGATACCTGATATTAAGGAATAAGAGACAGTCTGCTAGGGTATAATGAGGTAACAAAGGTGAAATAATGCTGTTTTAATTAGATGAAGTACTTGAATGCAGATGCAAAAACACTTGAGTACTAAAAGATGTACTGAAAATCAGGTATACGGGAATATGGATTTATAAGGAGGGAGATGAGAGCAACCCAGAAGGTAGCTTTCAGTTTTTACTGATGTAGTACCTATGCTATACAGAAAAACTAGGATATAAAGCTCACAGCCCTGTGTGATGTTTTAAACAGGACTAGACTTCTTGAAGACAGCCATATACTGGAAAAGAAAGAAAGGGGAGTCAATGTGAAAGCCTAACAGAGTCAGTCTGTTTCTGACCATCTGCTTAGTGGCTTGTAGACAATGGCCACAAATAAGACCTCATGTTTTTTTGTTCAGTTTGCAGTTTTGGAAATGTCAAGGCTGTTCATGTTCAGTTAGCTCTGCTGTGAAATCAGTCTCTGAATGTCAGCATATGTATTTGAAAGGCTGAATATTGGCTTCTTTGCAGGTCACGGTATCTTCCCCCATTTAAAGTATACTGGGACAATATGCCAGGAGTAAAACCTGCTGGTGAGACAGCAGGCTGAGCATATCCAAGGAGCTTTGAGGGATCAGTCAGTACTTAGTGGAGTAGTTTGGAGCTGAGAAGGGTTGAGGGTGTTCAATTCAAGGAATCTTTAATGGTATTACAAACAAACTAACCCCTCTCTAATCTTATTCTAGCAGTTTCTGTATTATCATGCTGTGACTTTCAAAGACCCAAATGTGCTGTGGTTGTATGATCATTTTTGTTCTGTGTTATAGTAGACTTTTTTAATCAGTAATTTCTAACATTAAATATCGTAGCTGTCTCTGGTGTCTTGAGAAAGCTGTTCTTTATAGCTGGGGATGTACTGTGAATCCATTGTTCCCTTATGATTAAAAGAGATAAGCAGAACAACTTTATGGTAAGGTACGATTTAAGAACTATGGTTTGCCTTAGTTTTCCTCTTCTCTGGAGTGAGTTAAGGATGTCTGAGGGCTAATTGGGTTGTTAGAGAGAATACTTAAACTATGTTCAGAACTGTTAAGCTGTTGGTTCATGACTGAAGGTTGTCTGCATTGCTTGGAGATCTGGCTGTGTGATTAGTCTTCAAACTGACTTGTCAGTTCTACAAATGACTGGAACTGGCTCTGATTGCTGAGGTTGGTACTTATTTTAGCCAATGACCTTGAAGCAGCTTGTGGGGCTGCTCTTAAGGATGAGAAAGAGCCAGGAACATCAGCAGTTGCTTCCTGGAATTAAGCTTTTTATCTTGCAATTTTCCTCAGCACCTGCTTCCCCAGAGTAGGATCATCTTCATATGCTGAAGAGCTGTGCAGACTGTGCTAGGGCTGTGTGAACTGGGGGAGGTACAGACCCATCCCCTACCACTCAGATGTTCTAGACCCCTGTCAAGCTGAGTCTTATGAGGTTTAAGTCCTTTACTAGTTATAGAGGATGTATGTATTTTCCTACTGCATCAGACAAGAGTTGCCTTGAATACTTTGATTTTAGCTGTTATCAGTTTCATAGTTTTTTCTCTTGTATGGTAAGCTCACATTTTCTCCTGGATGCTCTTGGGTCTTCAGATTGCGTCTACTTAATAGAAAATGCAAAGCTTTGCATGATGAGATGTCCATAATGAACATCCATAACAACAAGTTATTGGAGTATGTGCACTTCATCTGATGTTCCTGCAGAGATGTAGAGAAACAGTGGTTTAGGAAGCGCTTTTGATAAGTACCTAATGCAGCTAATCACAGCTCTTCTGTGTGCTCCTTGTGGTTTGTCGCTGTAGATGGGAGCCATGCAAACATTGAAGAAAATTAGCACAGAGCATGAATTTGTCAGTAAAACCTACAGGACAGTCTACAGAAAGGGACTGGGCGTATGACACAATTAATCCTAAAGTACATGCCTACCTACATCAGATTAACTTGTGTCTAGGCCAAGACAAGACAGACCAGGCAGTCCTGATGCTAATCTTCCTAGCGGTGGTAAAATAATGGTTCTGTCCTGGAGTTTTGTACAGTGCTTGTCTTGTTAGGCTATGCTGATAGTGAAAAATAATGGTGGACTGAGCAAGGAGTGGTTCGTGGCCAAATGTTTGTCTCCGTTTGGCTTGTTTCCAGGGCTGGCTTGTTTTTTAAGTAGATTTGTTTTGGAGAGAGCTTGTTGGAACAGGACAAAATAGTCCATGTGAACTAACATGCTGTGTGGCTAGCTGTGCTTAGAGCTCAGGCTTGCTGTCTGCCCCTTTTTTGTCTTAGCAATGTGTCCAGAATAACCAAGTGTCCCTGCCATTAATACCAGTAAATACCTAGTTAAAGCAAAAGGGAGGCCTTAGTCCTTGTTTTTCAGATGTTCAGACCCTCTTTATTTGAACACAGAAGAGCATCACTGGAGCCAAGTGCTAAAAGAACAAGCTCATAATGAAGCACTGAGTTCTGGCAAGAAAGTCTCCCTGCACCATCTGCAGCCAAGCTGCCTTTTCTGCTTGTTTATTATTGTTTGTGTTTTGATGTGTAAATAACATGAAAAAGTAAGAAAGAGAGCCCTAGACCCCACAGTGTTCAACAGATAAGGCATTTGGTACTACTCAGTGAGCTGTTTACAGTAGAATATTGTAAATTCCATCCCTGTTTAGGAAGTAACTGAAGCGATATGTATCTCAAAACAGAATCATTCTCCATTTGGTGGGGGTTTTTTTTTCCTCTCATAAGGAGGATAGAGATATCTGGGAATTAACAAAATGGATGGCAAAACAGATTGTAGATGAGCAGCAACATCAGTGCAGATACTGAGGTGACAGAACCAGATTCCCTCTGAATCACACTTGCATAGCATGTGCTTTTGAACAGCATAAGTATCGTAGTGCCATAATGTATTGTCACCTCTGGTTACTGAAGAGGGACAGTGTTGGGTTCAGCTGTGCAGGAAAAGAGCTTGAGCTTTTTTTTGTCTCAAACCAGAAGCAAAGAGCGGATTGACTCACGGTAAAACTGCCAGCGATGCTGTGCTCTGATGGTCTCTGAAGGACAGGACCAGAAGAGGGCACCAGCGTCCTTGATCCGGGGTTTGAGGGGAAATCCAGCTTTAGCCTTTCCCGAAAGTGTGCTGGGTCACAGCCCAGAAGGCTGTTTTGTCTTTGACTCTTTTTACATGTTTTTGGGTAGCAACATGCGTGATGACTACAACAATACAGTTTTGTTCAATTAATTTTTTATTAAATGTAACCAGATTTAGCAAAGCTGTAATGTAAGGTTGTCAGCCATGCTACCTAGCTCTCACCCATGGTGCTCCAGGGATACTTGTGGAAAATAAATTATCTTTTCAGATAGTAGTCTGTAGTCTTGTACTGTGAATTTAAACTCATGCAAAGAATCAATCAAACACTTACAATGAGATCTCTTTCCTGGCTATAAAAGTCAGGCTAACTGATGTTGACTTAAAACTTGCTTCAGACAGGATAAAAATATGATGGAAGCCGCTAATGTTCATGACATAAGTGTTCTGTTCATGTCTGATGAAGGAGCATCTCTTTATATTCCAAATTGGATAGGTGAAGCCCTTGTAATATTACAGAGCTTGTATGGTTTGTGCAGGAAAGGGGAATTCCTGCCAGATGTCTCCCCCTATTTGGAGGAAGGAGAGGAAAAAAAATCAATTATAATTTTTAAGTGTAGAGTATTTCTCTTGCTCACTGAAAACTCCAGTGTTAATTCTTTTTTCAAGGTAATCTAGTTATATGGAGAATGTTTATATATGATAGTTATTGTCCAGTTCATAGTTCAGTGTCATTTTTTAGTCTTTGTTATGTTTTCCTTGTCCTGTCCTAACTTAAATTGAGTTTTGCTTTCACAAGCTTCTCACCCATTCAGATTTATACTTTTTGTTTTCTACAGCAATTTCCAAAATGTATTTTCTCTCAGCTTTAACCTGTAAATAGAAGACAGGAGGTGCACTGGAGAGTCAGTGGAAAACTGCTATCCAGAACAGTCATCTGTGTGCTGCAGCAATGTCTAACACTTCAATGAAAAATTTGTCATTAAAGCATATTTTGAGTCAAAGGGAAATGTTTCGTCTGTGGATAGTTACATTGCTGAGCTGTGAGTAAGTCTGGGTTCCTTATGCTTTTTACACTTTTGCAGATATTTGTACAGATGTATTTTAAGACAGTTGCTGAACCAGTTGTCAGATGCGTGGCCTGCCTGAGGCACTCTGTTGGACATTGGCTAGAGGAAAATAAGTGTTTTGTTCTGGCTAACTGTAGCAACTTTTGGGTGATGTTGCTGTCCTGAAAAAAGAGGTACTGGGGAGAGCAGAGTGTGTTCACATCATACAGGCATATCTTCAGTAGGCACTTGAGCACCGATGAACAAATGCAATTTTCTGCATATGGCTGTGCATCCACTAGTTGGACATTGTATTCCTTCCTCTCTCTTGCTTTTCTTGTCATTTGGTGACTGCTCACAATTTTCAAATGATGTGGAAGAATGATGCAGCTCTGCAGAGGCTCCTTTGCCAGCAGGGTAACACTGTGCAGGGCTCCTGGCCCAGAGCCAGAAAGTAATAAATCTGCCATCATACAGGACTGGAACACGAGTGCTGAACAGAGCACAGCCAGTTTTTTTTTTTTTTTGGCCCTGCACCAAGCCTTAAACATGAAGCTGGCTCCCGATCTTTCTTTACCTACTTCTCCTGTATCATGTGGTGAAAAAGATAAGCCCAGCGGGGAGTAAACAGGCTCTGATGGTTCTATTTTTTCAGCAAGGAGTCAATGCAGAAAGCTCTGCTGCAGGTTGCCAGATTGTGCATCACAAAATTGTACTTTCTGTAAGTGGCTTCTTGTCTTAGTGGATGGGCTTTAGGCCATCATGAAATTCATAGTGTAACCACAGCTGGTGTTCCCAGATCACTGAGCTGGGCAGTATGTAAGCAATGTACGAGTAGGTTCTGCTGTTGAATATTGTTCTCTGGGCCAATTCAGGGAACTGCTGATCTCTGTAACTTCTACTTGTGTTAAAGCAAATGCTGACTGGACTTAACTAAGGAAAAGTCCTTTATTTTATTGTCAGATGAAACCTCTAGAACCTTTCGTAGCTATCTTGTAAAGAGAAAAGCATTTTTTTTTAAAGCAAAACAAACAACTCAAACTAAAAAGCCAACATTCATCAAACTTAGATTCACTAATCAAAGTATCATAAACACTATATTGTCAATCTTGTATCAATACTGTACAGAATTCTCTCTAGCAGAACACAATATTAATCAAAATTTGGTCTTTATTCCATCTGGAGAAGAGAAACTTGTGGGTGCTTTGGGATGGGAAAAGCCTCCACAAGGCTGGTTGGTACACTGGAAAAATAATATTTTAGAATATTTGGTGTTTTTTCTTGTATGGTGTGACATGAGTGATCATTCTAAGGATGCTCAAGGAGATTCTGGGAATTTCTTTGTGCTAACTCATAAAGATACTGAAAAATTCAAGATTAACAGTAAGTGTAATAGTATAAAATTCAATGTAACATTACAGCTAAAAGAGAAGCTCATTACAATATTAAATGTAATGAATCCATCTGCCTTTATAAGTGACTTTGCTAAAGGATCAAAAGCTATCGCTAGATTTTTGTTTACTAACCTTCTTGACTGCAACTATCTTGAACTATTGAAATCTTTGAGTCTCACACCGTCATCAAATGGGACCTGCATTTCATAATCAGAGTGTAAGATAGGAAAATATAAATACTCTTACTATACTCTGCATCCAGGGATGAAGTTGCAAATTACTTGTGACCAAGAACCCTGTATTGTTTGATAAAAAGCTTGCCTACTTGTATTTTTTTTCTAAGCAAAGTTCTAATGTTACTGCAGAGAGCCAAGCAAACACATGAAGCCTCTGGTGCTCACCAGTAAGCACTTGAACCAAAATGAGAGGGTAGTCTTAATGTGGCTGATCCGATTGTGCAGGGACTGAACAGGATCATGGCTTCTTTTTTAGAGAACAAGAACATGGTCACTCTTTTGCGTCATTCATTAAGTCTCATTTGTATTCATTCTGTCTTTAATAAATGTTTTGTATGATCCTGCTGAGCAGACTGCTTTTCATTTGTTTCACCAGTGGTTCTGCTTTCTGGACCCTTTAAATTACTTTAAGTCTCATATTGTACTTCAGCCATAGAAGGAACCTACATATATAATTTGAAACAAGTGGTATGTTAAGATAGTTTTGGGTGATGGTTACCTAGAAAAGCTCTTGCAGTTCAGTCCTTGGCAATAAAAACTGATTGGATTTTTTTGCTCAATATGGAGTCAAATTGTACAGAGGCCTTAGCTGATGCTGTCTGTACAGGTGCATAGATTTTTGAGATCAAAAGAGATTATCAGACTTTCTAATGCCTTTTATGCCTTTTTAACCATGTTTGGTTGCTACTGGAACCTTTTTATTTTTAACTTCTATGTGTCTGACTCTAATTTCAAGTCCCTTTAGTTTTTCTTACATCAGCTAAGTTAGAGTCCTTCGATAACTGCATTTTCTTCCCATGTGAGAATGTAACCACAGCAATTAAGTTAGACTGTGGTTTTTCTACTGTAAACAAAATGACCTGAGTTTTCTGTGCCTTTTTTTAATGGTAATAAATTACTTCTAGCTCTCGTACATTTACAGCACTCCTTTCCAGTTACTGAACATCCTCTTAAAACATAGGCATCAGAAGATGGGATGCAGCTCTCATCATGGTCTCATGAAGGTAGCAGATGTAAGCTGCAGGTCTGCATGGCCCACAGTCCCCGAGGAAAGTAATTTCCTAATGAGCACTGAATGTAAGTGCTGGCAGCTACACAATGTTGAAGATATGGCTCTTGCTGAAGCCTGCTTATAATGAAAGCTGATTCACCAATTTTTTTTTTCCCAGTGTATACAAATCAGAGGCAGTCTGTCTGCCTCCTGGCAAGTTACCCAAGCCATCACTTACTCAGGGGTCGACTAGGTGTCTTCTAGGCTGAGAAGCACTGCTAATGTATACTAACTGTAGTTATTATGCTGATATTGAATATCACCTTCTGTTTTTTAATCTGAAGTCAATGTCACTAAAGGACTTCAAGCTCTTCAAGGTATTTCTTTAAACTTCAGAGGTAATAGCACGGATCCCTGCTTTGTTTCTTGTAATGCTCACCTCAGAGGTGCGAGGATGGTCAGGCATGGCTTGGATTTCTTAACTCTTTTATAAGTGTAGTGGAAGCAGATAATTAAGGTAAGGGAGTTTGTGTTTAAACAATTTATGTAGGTAAAACTCTGAATCTAGTGGTGAAGAACACAACCAAGCCTGAGGTATGCAATGGTGTCTTTCCCCTCATTTTTCCTGACAGCATCATGCTTTATCCTTCCACATGCCTGTGAGGGCTGGGGGACAGAGGGCTTGCAGTGGAAGAAGACTGAGTTAGGCATCACTTAGTTATATGGCTCTGCTGGGTGTCTGTGGTGATGTGCTGGCAGTAGGGGGCTGCGGGGTGGCCTCAGTGATGAGGGGCCAGGGCTACTGTGTGTGGGACACAGCCTCTTCTTGCTGGTTCCAACCCACCCACCGCAGGGCATGGCTGAGCCGCACAGCCAACATGGCATTGCCTCAGTGACAGTGCATTTAAGAAAAGTGGAAAATACCTAACAGGAGGAAGCCTGAGCAAATACCAAGGGTGGAGGCAAAGGAGGTGCTCTGTGGCCCCAGAGCAGATATCCCCTGAAGTACCAGGAATGGGTCAACACCAGTACAGGTCCAGGTGTGAGGGAAGTGGACTGGCAGAGTGAAGCCATTACAAACTGACTGCAGCTTCTTGCACGGCTTGGAGCAGAGAGAGGAGTCTAGAGGGAGGCCAGGCCTTGGGAACATGGGAAGGAAAGCTTTTTTCAAGTTTGCCTCTTCCTTTCCCAATAACCAAATCAGTAGTTAAATATTTATTTTAATTGGCAATAAATTAATTTTCCCCAACTCAAGTCTGTCGTGCCCACGACTGAGGAAGCAGGGTTTGTTTAGCCTGGAAAAAGATAGCTAAGGAAAATTGTTTCCAACTCTTTAAAAGAAGGTGGTTAGAAAGCAAGCATGGGATTTCTGTGAGGGACATAGCTGAGGCTGGGAGGCAGCAGCTGCAACCAGCAGCCAAGAAAACTCTCTACACATGGGGAAAAATACTTTGCTATGAGAAGCACTGGTGCTGATTGCCCAGAGATGTGATGAGACCTCTGCCCTTGGAGATGTCCAGAGGTCAGTGGAACAAGCCTGGAACACCTGCTGTGGCTGTGAGGTTAGCTCTGCTTTGTGCTGGAGGCCTCCAGAGGTGTGGTGTAACTTAGATTCTCCTGTTGTCCCACAGGATGCTCTGATGGAATGGGCAAACTTAACTGTAGAGGTGCTGGTTTTGCCCTATGTTCCTGTTCAACTTGAACAGCTAAATGTTAATTACAGTGACATAAAATGATAGTGAAGAATGACAAAGGCAACATTTTGTAAAAAGTGTAGAGTGTCTCTTGAACTTCCAAGCAACAGAGCTTCTGCTATTTAGTATGTTACTATGTGAACTTGTTTTGTTTATATACACATACACATTGAGGAAAAAATGAGGAAGGGTTGTATCCAGACTGCCTGTAGTTGGTGCCTGACCTGATCACTGTGACAGCTAAGGATGAGAAAATGTTGGCAGTTCTAAGCACGTATTTCTGACATGTGGAAGAAATGAGGAGCTATGGTCACTAAGAAGCAGTCCAAGTGCAAGTTAATTCTCAACAGTAAGCAATCTTCATTGTTGAACCTTAGGATGCATAGTACAGCATTCTGCAGAGCGCAGGTTGATAGAGCAGTTCTCTTGCTGTAGCTTGGTCTGTTGCTTTGCTACCATACATGCCAGAAGTATATAGTTATCTTAATTGTGAATCATATATGACAGTAATATTTTTGTTTCATCAATGCTTATCAAAGCTATGAGAATTAAGAAAAATGAAGGATAAGCAGACTTCGCAAAGCAGAAGGCACTATCTTCAGTCAACTTGATTGGGTGTTCAGTCTCATGCCTTTGCCACCAATCTGGTGGCTTGATCCTTAGAAATTTTAAAGTAGGAGGTAGAAAATTTATTTCAGTGGTAAATTTCTCTGCAGATTTGATGTGTAGAGGGGATTTTGTATTTTTCCTCCCTTTATAAGCACCTGTGCACACAGTCTCTGGCTGGTTTGAACTTGTTCTTGGGCATCTGTGTGCTGATACCTTAATTTTGAGATGCTGCACAGAGGTTCAATGTGTGATCTGCCACCTGTGACCCTCTCTTCTGTCACAGTCATCTCTGTCATAATTGATGACAGAAATGTTGCAGTTTTCATAACTTCTTCCGTGCCCAGTTGATCCATTGTGCCATCTGCTACTGCGATGAACAGAAAAGTTATTTGGTCACTTTGACCCTTGTAACCTAGAAGATTAAATGAAACCAATTCACTCCGTGGCATCCATTAACTTTATTACAAACAATTTTGGGCTAAAGCTGAACTTGATGTTGAGTGCAGAAGGTTCCAGTTGACTGACCCAGGACATGGAGAAGGTTTTCAGGAGTGCCTGAATGACCTAGAAGCCTAGGTCTTCACCACTTTAAGACTTATACTCCTGAATTATTTAGGTATGTAAAAACTGTCAGAATCAGTGGTAATGCTTGACTGAGGTTCACTGTGCAGCTTATTCTCCTTTTGAAGCACACTAGGGAGATCAGTAACTAATTCACTCACCTTTGATTTATTTTAACTGATTGCACTGTTAATGTGGCGATGGGTGGTTGTAAAGTGTGGTGATGTTTCTCTTACATTATTTAGGAAAAGGCTCATTGCTATTGCAGAAGTTGACATGTTGTAAGGTACCAAGAGCAGAGATGTGGCTGTCTGCAACCTCTGTGAAGGTTTTGGATTGTCAAAGTAGTGCCAGGCTCCATTGCTAACTTACAAGGGGGACACATACTGCAAGTTCTCTGGTCATCTAACACTTCACTAAACATTGTGCCATTAACCTTGGTTGTGGCAGCAACCTAAAATGATTTTTGCAGTTTGAAAGTACTATGTAAATACATTTACTCAAACTTTCACAGGAACCAGTGCTGTAAAAATGGCTCAGCAGTAACCTCACAAGAAACATATATTCTGTTCACTCCAGGGTAGACAGTTCTGCATATTTACATATTGCCTCTGCATTAATAATTCTACAGATAATTGATTTCCATTTCTGGGAAAGACTAAATATTGCATTAATGTGTTGAGTAGATCAGCAGCTGCAGTGTTTATAATCTTCTGCCCTTTCATATATTTTATGGGAAACGTCTTCAAGTCCACGTTGGTATTACCTAAGTGTGGGAACTTCATGCATTTTTATATCGTTTCTTTGTTTTTCCAGAGATTTTGCGCAGTTGTTTTGCAAAATGCTATGTTTATAACTTCTTAGAGACAGATGTAGTGTTTACTGACGAAAAGGAGCCTGAGAGTTAGGTTTTGAACTGCTTTGAAGGAGAAAAGTGGGGTGGGGTTTTCAAAGGCAGTCAGTGTTGAGCTCATCTGTATTCCTGTTGAAGTAGGTGGGAGTGTCAGAACTCCTAGGCTTACTTGAAGGAATGATGTGAAGCATCATTTTCTTAGTTTCTCTGCCTGCAAAAATGAAGTTAATAATAATCCCTCAAAGCCATGTCTAGTGAGAGGAACAAAAAAACCTGTTGAAGTGTCATATAAAAAGAAAACTTGTGTATTGGAAACTCAGATTTTTCTGGTTTGGTGTTTAAATGATCTAAGTTTGCCTCTCTTTCTTTGCAAGAAACAGAAACAGGGAAGAGAGTAACTGAGCAGACATTTTAGACTGGTAACATCTGGTCAGAGAAGGATCTGGTCAAGAATGAAGATAACTAGTTACCATGCAATGGATGAGGCGCAGAGATAGGTTGTTTTTTGGAGCTTACAAAAAATGAAGGATTTGAGGAGCTAGAAGTGAATATAGGGAGGATGAGTCTGACCCTCATTAAATAATCTGTGTAATCTTCCCTTCTCCAGAAGCCTTTATTTATGTTAGAGCATTCAAAACTGCTTACACAACCAGGAGAAGAGTAAACAGGTGGGAGGAAAAAAACAACAAACCCACAACTGCAAAACTCCCCAAACCAGAACAGAAATAAAGTAAAATTTTCTAAATCTTTGGGGCTTGATGCCAGTGCTACCAGGAGTAAGAGAAAGGAGAAAAAGAGGAGGCTGAAAAGACTTTGTTTCCACCTGTCCTATGGGACTGTTTTGCCCTGGAGCATCCCTGGATAAAAGCTCTGGGTCAGAGACACCTACTGTTGATGGTTTATATGCTCTGGAGCCCCTGGATCCAATTTTGTTCCTACTAGAGCAGATTAAGCCTCTTCAGTTTTTCATGGTAGTTGTGACAAATGGGAACCCAGGAGCTCAGCTCTTTTCCTTTGAAAATCAAGCTTTCTGTATGGCTAGTTGATAAATGGAAGTCTTGAAGCTTAAAATGTCCACCTTCTGTTCTTCTGTACCTTTTTTTTCACTTGGAAAGGTAAACCTATTTCAACATAGCTTTCTGAAGATGTTCTGAGGCTTTTTCCTGAACAATTATCAGGCATAGAAATGTATATGAGAAAACAATGTAAATAGAGCATGAAAATATGAAATATGTACATGGAAATATTTCTATGGGTGCCCCAAAGAAATTAAAATCTATTTATCCACTGCTGAGGCTGGGAAAGCAGAAGTTTTAAACATGTTTCCTGCTTTAACCTTCACCCTTTGGTCTTGTAGTTGTACTGTGAACTATTGTTAGTGGCAACAAGATGAGAAGTAGAACTAAGGTAGCTGTAATGTTGAAAGAGTGAGTCATTAGCAATTCCTTCCCAGAATTGGAGGAGAATTGCGTTTAAGAGAATTGTAAAAGGCAAACTTAGATTCGTGTGGGATTTTTTAATAAGTAATTTTTTCTTGATTTTTAGTGAAACTTTTCTCTATGATGACACAAAGGTAAGGGAAATGTGGGTTTGAGGAAGCTGAATGAGGTTTTGCGATTAGTAGGAAGGTGTACTCAAATGGTAGTTGTCTCTAGCTAGTTATCTAAATGTATAGTCATTAACAAAAAAATATTTACACTAATGACTTAGAAGGGATAACATGCTTATGAAAGTGCAGGTGGCCCTAAGGTGGGCAAGGATGAAGATCCTTGCAGGGAGAGCCTTGGTGTTTAAATAGTCCTGCCAAGCCGAAGTGCTCTGAGCAGATGCTGTCCTGTAAGGACAAATGCACATTTTCATGGGATGCAGAAGAAGGAAAACTGGGGAATACAGCTTAGGAACTCATTGCTGGGAGAGGACCATGTTTCAGACAGGAGCCAGCAATATCAGGCTGGGTGATGATAAGGGGGAACCTGCTGCGGCAGGTGTAAATGCAGTCCTTGTGTACTGCTCAGAGCTGTAAAGGCGACTCTGAAAGGGTCTGAAGAGAGCATTGCCAGCTGCCCACCATGCACAGATGCTGCAGGAGGCCTGGCTTTGCTCACCTTAAAGAAAGGAAGGCATGGTCTTCACATACAGGTAAGGAAGGAAACAGAGGGATAAGAAGGAGTAATAGACTTACGTTTAACGTGATGGCGGCTTTAGTTATCTCTAAAGCAAAGAGCTATATAGCAGGACAGCTGAGCATGGAACTTGATTATTGGTGGTATTGGTCTTGGTGGTATTACTTATGGAGGTTTTTTAAGAGCAAATTGGGCAGGTAGGTACCTACTGAGCAATACAGGTATGGGTGCTGCTGCCTCAGGAATGGGAAGGGCAGATAACTACATGAGAAGATACTCTTAACATAGTAGTATGGCTTTTATGGAAAAAAATATGCTTTATACGCTTATAAAACTGGTTGGGCAGAACTCATATGACACTGTTCTCTTCATATTTTCACAGGATATGAGTAAAAATATGGCTTTTTACCTACCACTTCTGCCAAATCAGGATATAGCTGGAGGGCTTGCTGACTATCCAGTCGATTGTTTTTGCTCATGCTGGCACTCATTAAAACATGGTTTGGAAATGCTGCTGATGCTAGAGAAGAGAATAAAAGCCAGCTCACTCTCTCATAGCTCTGTGGACTCAGCACTGTTCTGTGTATTCATACTGTCTTTGCAGTTGCAAATAGCCCTGATGAACATAATAGCCATGTAGCTAAAATGAATATTAGCCACAGGGACTTGACCTGGTTGTACTTGCACACCAAATGCTCCAAATTAAATAAAATAATATTAATAATGAAATTGTGGTGGGTAAACATGGGCATCTGACAGCGGTTCTGCCTTCATGCTTATGGAGAGAGTATAAAGTGGAAATTAAAATGCTGATATGAAATCATTGTGTAAAAGGGCAGGTGTGTTGTCTGTACTTTTTGAGGGAAGAATGTGATCTCTGTTTCAACAAATCTAACGATGTACCATCTGGTGCCTTGCTTTTCTGTGCTGATAGTAGTGATAACTTACATCTCCCAGGCTTTTGATACTTGAAATGTCCGAAGGCATCTAAGAGGCACTTTCTTGGAAGCATCAATGGAGCATAATATTTGAAATTACACATCACCCCCACTTTTTTCCCCTTACAGTTGGACTCAGTGATCTTAAAAGCTTTTTCCGACCTGAATGATTCTATGTTTCTAATTTGGTTACTTTTTTCTTCCCCTTTTTTTTTTTGTTTTGTTTTGGGATTTTGTTTTTGGTTGGGTTTTTTTTGTTTGTTTTGTTTTTGTTTTTGGTTGGTTTTTGTTTGTTTTGGTTTGGGGTTTTTTTGTTGTGGTGGTGTTGTAAAAGAGGAAACTGCCAAAAAGGAGGAGGTAGCTCTAGGACTTTTGATTTGGAAGACTGCTCAGCTGAAGGCTTTATGCTGTGGAGAAAGAATGCACAGAATGAATTCTGAATTTCTATAGTAGAAAAGAGATGACAGACTTCTCTGCCAGGATAATTCAGT
This sequence comes from Cephalopterus ornatus, assembly GCA_013396775.1. Taxonomy (NCBI): domain Eukaryota; kingdom Metazoa; phylum Chordata; class Aves; order Passeriformes; family Cotingidae; genus Cephalopterus; species Cephalopterus ornatus. The sequence goes on from VZRE01000782.1 coordinate 116,452, forward strand.
AGGAAGGTAACTCAGGAGGTCTTTAGTCCAACCTGTAGCATGAAGTGATCAGCCATGAGGGCAGACCTGGCTGCTCAGAACTTTACTTCACGTGTTCTTGAAAACTATTAAGGGCAGAGATGGCACAATCTCTCTGGGCAACGTCTTCCAGTGTTCACTGTCCTCATGGTGAAAATGTTTGTCTTTATAGCCAGTTTGAGCATCCTTTTTTTCAATTGATTATTGTGTCTCATCCTCCCACCATGCAGCACTCTGAATAGCCCAGCTCTGTTCTCTTTGAACTCATCATAGGTACTGCAAAGCCTTTTTTCTTCCTCACTTCCATTAGTAGTGATTTTTTTTTTTATTTTTTTCAGTTTTATCTCTAGTGTATTTGTCCTTGGGTGTCAGAAAATCATTAATACCTCCATTTCTCACAGGTAGACAACTAATCTCAGCTAAATAAACTTCTTATTTAGATGTCCTATTGATCTGATGGTAAGGTCTAACTCATCTCTAGCTTTAGACCCATAAACTTAGATTTCTGTTTTGTGGATGCTTTGACTAGAAGTGTCAAAGCTCCTGTTGTATTCAATAGAGGTGACGTCAAAACGGCAATCAGAGCAAACAAGTCATTTGTCTTACACTGCTTAGCTGTCTTGTTCTCTAGAGTCTACTGGCTATAGTGGGCTTTGGCTCACACAACCACTTGCACACACACAAACTTCTTCCTGAACTTGAATTCCACTATAGGAAACTGGCTCAAATTGATACAGGAAATCAGCAGCAGAGCATCATTTGAACTCAGATTTCATGCTGGATGTCCTACACACTGGAATAAACATTCTGTTTCAGAAGAACTGCGTGACTTTGTTCTGTGAATATCAGAGGACAGGGAGGCACAGTTTGCTGAAAGCAGTCTGGAGAATGGTGTGCACGTGCTCTTTATGTACAAAGCTTGTTTGACAGTTCTGCAACAGCACTGTCTGTGGTTTCTAGTTCAGTTTTATTGGAACTAAACACTGTGATTTATTATCTCAAGTAATTTACTTAAAATTTTGACAGCCTGCTTTGGCACTGACACGTGGAGATGACAGTGAATTTAATATTGAGTAAAATTAATGCCTGTTACAGAGGTGAATTCAGTGCACATGAAAGTAGAGTGACAGTTGTAATAATTTAACACTTCTTCTAAGGGATGAATAGTTGCTTTGATTATGAAAACCTTTAGAAATTATAATTCCTTTTGTGGTTACTTAGATGAGAGTGCACTATTAAATATATGAAATGAAAGAATACTGAAAGAGGTGTAAAATATCTTTCCTGTTCAGAGGATTTTGCTTTGCGGTTTTTAGCTGTACATTGATGTCTCCCTGTTCTCTAGCTCCTCAAGATTTATCAGAATGCATTCCCCAGCACTTGTCTGACACTGATAATTTTGTGGAACTCCAAGGAGCCTCTCTCTTTCAGGATAAGGATTTTTGTTTAACTGGGCTGGGAAAAATGACAAATGAGCAATTGAAGATGAACACAGGATGACACTGGGCTTTGCTAGTGGTCAGTGTGATGATTGCTGTTTGGAAAACCTCTGGTTTTCAAGTCTAGATGGTTCTTAATTACTTTTAAAAGAAAGCTAAAAGGAATCAGTTTGAGTCTTCTATAAATATGAGGAGGGAAGATAAAGTTTCTTCTTACATTTTTAGTGTCCCGGGAAGATAAAGTTGCCAGAATTATGAAAAATGAGAATACTTAAAAATGTGAAATTTTAATGCAGAAACACCTAATAATTGATCATTTCTTCACTATTTCTAAAAGACCCAGATGTCCCATTATCTTTCCATTTCCACTTCCTCTCCTTTATGTCAAATATTCTCCAATGGAAAAGCCAAAAAATCTTAAAATCTTTTTATGTATATGGCTAGATATCTGCAATGTGCCTAGTGCTTCACTGGTTTTGTCTATGTACAGTTCTGGTTGCTCACATTGAACAAAGTTAAAATCTACTGAGCAAAAGAGGGTTAGTAGGAATAGTTGATCCTTTCTGATGAATCTATATTGCAAAAGGAAAGTAAACCAAATTTTTCTAGTTTATCCCAGATTGGTATTCAACTCTATGGATACAATATTTATTGTTGTATGAATATTAAAAGAGAAACAATCTCTTCAAGATAAGTTCCATTTTTTCATGCTTCTTAAGTTTAGACTGATTCTAGATATTGTGGAAATTAAATTCTGGAGCTGTCTTCCAGTAGAAACTATGGGCCAAAAGTAGCTTACTTCTCTGGGATTATGGCAGGGCAGTGTAAAATGTGGTTACATGACAACACACTGATAGAGTCTACTTTGCTCAATAAAGGAGCCAAGGGAACAAGCCCAAGTTTCGCCCCGCTCTGTGATTAGCTTGCTCCTTGGTGTTACCTTGGTCTGTGCCAACTAGCACTCTCAAAGGTGCCATCCAGCCATGATTTCAGTGTCCTTCAAGGCTTCTACTGCAAAAATGAGATGTGACTGCACCAGAATGGGCTCTCATGGCTCTCCATAGGTTTCCAAGGGATTTGTAGTTGTAAACATGTTCTTGTGCCACTCCTGGGAAAATTTGACTACTGCATTGTGTCTTGCTGGCTCTTATCTCCAAAGCCTGTCCATCTTGTAAGACAATTCAGGTCTCCCAAGTCAGTGCTGGCAAATCATCAGCCCCATGTAATGGTCTCTTGACCCCCTTGGGAGAGGTCACCCATTTCAGGTGATACAATAATAAGATTGTGTATCTGTAGATTTACTACTTGTCTGTTCTCAGCCAGTGGAAGAAGTGGTAAGAAGCCATTGAAGGCGGTACAAGGTCTTGAAGTCTGGTGGAAAAATTTAGCAGCCAGGTAACCTGAGTCCATATTTCCTTCAGTGTGTGACATAGCATCTTCCTCAATTTTCCTACTCAGAGAATTGATTGGCTCATATCGGAGTCAAGCCCGTCTGCATACCAGTACTCAGGGAGAAGGTACTGTGATCACTGACACCCAAATACTAATTAGAATGCAGCCAAACATGATCACTTGGACACTGCCAGATCCCAGAAGGCTTCTTTAAATCACATGATCTCCCTTTGTAAAGGTGGATATTTTCAAGGGGTCTTTGGAAAGCCAGTAGTACTCACACCAGGTTCTCAAAGGACTGGCTTAATTTTACCTTGTCACTATGCCCAGCCCAGGCTGGGACAGCTAAGAATGAGGAAGAGGATTCACAGAATATCCTCTGTGATACAAGATTATCACACACCATTGGTTTTCCACTTTCCGAAAATAATTGCTGGTGGTTGTGCAGGGCACCACTGTGTGAAAAGCCTGAGGCACCTGATTAACTGAATAGCTGCTATAGGTAGTTACCAGATCCTCTAGTCACTCTGGCATCTTCTTGAGCTACCTATGAAGCAATCTCAGTTAATGGATGCTTTAGCAAAAATTGTAATCTTATACAGTTGTGAGCAGGAAAAGAGCTACATTTTTGGGATGTTCAAACACATTGTTGTGTCAACAACAGCAGGAGTATTATGTGGAGGCCTCGTATTTTATTCCATGTCAGAAAATTGTGTCTCTCTTTTACCCTTTTTCCTACCCTTGCTTGTGTGCTCCTGTAAAGTGTGACAAGACACAGACAAAATTTTTCTGTAGCTCAGGCAAAGACAGAGCTGGAATGGTAAGGGCCAGCTCATGGATAGTAAATGAGAACTGATGGGGAAGGAACTATGGGGAAGCATTTTGAAACCTTGAGTTTTCTTTTTTCCTCCTTCTCCATTAGCGCTAGCAGGTGGCACTAAGCCATAGCCCATGGTGATGACTTATGAGGGAGCCCAGACGCACTCTGCTCAGAGATAAGGAAGTCCTTGCAGGGTTTCCCATTAACACTGACAGAAGAGGAATTGTGAGGCCTTCCCATGGATAAAGAGGTCCATTAACCCCTGCATTTGGGAAGACCATAAGCTCACACTTCATTTATTGTCTACCTAAGATTTAAAACAACAATGTGGCCTCAGTTTGGATTTTTTTCAGAGCTTCTGGCTCTGAAACTTAAAAAAGTGAAATTCTGAAGGTCTTCCATTACTACACTGAAACCTTTCGGGATTGTTTCTTGCCATGGGCATGTGCAGCTGAGGAAGATGTGCTACTGGATTTTATTTTTGAGCAGCTTATGTGCTGATATCCATTGAGATATAGATAAGGTTGTGATACTTATAGTTCACTTTTTCAAAGGCTGAAGCTTCTTCTAGAATATTTTTTTCCAGTTTTTCCTCCCTTTTTTAACTGTACTAAAACCAGTATTTTCTAACCACTAATTTTATCGAGCTCAATTTTTATATCACTTACAGAAACAGAAATAAAGATAACTATCTCCTG
>VZRE01000782.1:120837-139789 GCA_013396775.1 Cephalopterus ornatus
AAAAAAAATTAGTATCCTGTGTAGTTCAACTAGACCAGGCATCAGGTACCTGAAACAGAATGTTTTTATTTATGTCAGGTAAAATCAAGAAATAAACTTATTAATGAAAAGTATGAGTAATGAACTATTCTGCTTTATATGTATATTGCTTTATATCAGTCACACAGGAAGAGTGGTCATCTTGTGGCTAACTCCTTTGGGATTGAAACAATGGTTGTATTGTCTGTTTTCTTGAAAGGAAAATGTGGTTTAATACAAATCTAAACATAGATTAGGTTAGTTTTAACTGTAAGATATTATATGTTATCTTTATATCCAGCTCTAATTTCTTATGTATTTAAAATCTGAAGTCTTACAGCTGATCATCCTTCTAAAGTCCTTTATTTTTCCCTTCTTCTCATCCTTGTTTTGCATGAAGAAAGTTTCCTTATCTGATGATTACAGATGATGCTATTTAGGTAAAATTTGCTGCAGTAAATTAAAGTATTTTAAATTAATATATTCATGTCTGAAATTCTATTTTCATTTATTCTGAAGTTGTAAAGACTCTAAGTATGGAGTACGGAGTTTTCAAGCAAAAATAAAATAAAACCCAAGTCTATACTTTGTATGCTAAGGCTCTTCCATCAGTCAGGATAGAGGCACTATGCAATGCACATAACAAGAGCCTTCAAAATTATTTTGCATTTATCACAGAATCTATTCATAGATAAAAAAAGCACCAACGTGTTCTCTTTTTTGGTAATCAAAAATTATGAGTACTTTTATTCAGATGTCTTTAGTACATTGTGATGATTTGTACCCAGGTAACTGACCTAATATACACAGGCCAATGTTGATTTATTGACTTTGGGATTTTACAGAAAGCATCTTCTTGGATTTTAATTCAATGTGAAAAGACAAGAAGCATGTTCTTATCTGTACTCCCAGTAGGAGTGCAGTAGCTATATCCCCTCCCTTGCCTTTTGATTACATTTAAACTCACTACTCATGCTTTAATTGATTTTTTTTATTGAATGACCTGGAGGTTCCACACAAATGAACAGAGTTTAAATTTTGTGTTTATTATCTCTTAATACGAAAAGCACACAGTTATCAATTTATCTTATTTTTCTTAGGCCTGTAATGTTAAAAATTTTGTCAGCTTCTGCAAGTATTCCTTAGGAATAGCAAATCCCAGAGTCTAGGGGCTTATTTTCAGTATCTGTTAGCCCCACAAGCATACAGGCTCACTCCTACCCTCACAGTAAGCAGCAGTGAATTTGTGTCTTGGGAAACATGGGAGAAACAGATCCTCCATGTCAAACCAGGGCTCTCTGAGAGGAAAAGAATTCAAGCAATATTGTATGATAAGCCAAACCGTGCTTCTGAAGTAATATTCTGCACATCACAGATACCTTTGGCAAAAACTTGACAAGCCGGTTTCCCAAAGGTGATGGTTAGGTGTAAATGTCTTTTGCAGTCATGTTCAATGTTCTTTCTTCCTGGATCTCACATAGTTTTTCCCTACCAGGTCTGTCAAGTGTGTCAGCTGGGCTTTGGCCCTCCTGAGATTTTTATGTGGACCAAAGGTCCTCCAAAATCTAAGCTTCCATAATGAATGTGCCTCTAACACATAGTACATCTGAACTATATTATAAGCACAACATTCAGGCCTTTTTATACATTTTTTCATCAGTCAGCCAACCTTTTGCAGTGCCAAGATGGAATTCATTCATTTGACCTAAAACTCAAATGTCTTGTCTAAACCAGCTGCCTGGACTTAGACTCCCTACAGTCAATGGATGGAGAAAGGTACCTTCAAAAGGTATTACCCCCTGTGTCTTCCATGCGCCTTAAGGTGAGATGAATGACTCCCTCAAGGCACCAATTTCTTTCTGTTGATGCCACAGAAAACTTTACTTCCACATCTAATCTTAGACATCCACAGTGATCCCAGCAACATTTTCCTTAACTTTCTTTGGCATCATAGGTAGTAATGGTGATGTAATTGCTGCAGAAAAAAATGCAGAAAAGAGAAAAAAAAAATGAGAGAAAGGCATGGGGGGAAAAAGGGAATAAGATGATTTTTCTACAGACAATAAACAAAATGGTAAAGTAAAATAGAGGATACAATGACAGTGCTCCTAAAAGGGTTTAATTTTTCCATTGAATGAAGTGGCAAGGCACTGAATAAATAGCAACACTTAGTCATTATTTTAAGGTTCCTTCTGTTCTTTGGCTATGCTCATGTCCCCGATGATATCCCAAGGATATACTTTGGTTTGGTCTCAAAATTGAAGAGCTCTACATTCTTAAGAATCTTTCCTCTTGGGGAACATGGATGCCTCTTTTCTTTCTTTCCTAGAATTATCTTTTATCTCTCTGCTGTCATCTTCAGAGACTGAATGTGATTCCGCAGTTTCTGTCTCTGATAGTCTCTTATTTTTGAAACTGTGCCTTTTGAAAGTATTAGAAGTCATCTGCCACTGATTAAAAGTGACCCATTTCTCTTTACTCTCATGGTTCATCCTTGCTTATACTTTCTGAGAAGTTAAATTTAATTATTCTGCCAGAAAGCAAGTCTCTGGAGTGCTCTAAGGCCTCTGTGAGGCATCAGGGTACCCCAGCTTCATACAGCCATTTACAATTGATCATCCAGTCCAATGCACCTGAGGAACTAATGTAGTCTTAATAAAAATAGGCCCTCACATAGAGCCTACTGGGCTACTGTGTTCATGTCACAGAGTTGAGACTGTGTGGTTCATTGACTGTTGCGTCTCTGTGAAGGAGAGGAAAAGAGAAAAGGCTATGGATCTTCCTAATTTCTCAGTAGATTTCTAACCCTCAGTAGAGTTGAGAGTGACTTGATATTTTAGGCCCCATATTCTCATTAGTTTGGAAAATCATATTTGAGCACGTTCTCCTAAACCACTGATGTCTTAAAGGGAAAGAGCTTTTGTTCACAGGCTGTAGCTGTACTTCAGTCATCTCCTGTGGTGTGTGGCTGAGCTGTGCCCACACTTCCCACCAGACTCATCAGTGGTGCTGCCTGCCTTAGTGGAAACGGTGTTGATCCTCCTACCTGCCCGAGACACTGATTTTTGCAGTTCTTCACACTTAAAAAAAAAAAAATATATATATATATATATATACTGTGCTTTCTCAGGAAAAGGTTTAATTATAGGTTTGGGTTGTTTTGGGTTTTTTATTCTTTCTTTATATTTTTATGATAGTTAATACTCTTTGGCACCTGAAGGCTTTGTTCTTTAGAAATGCTGGGCAGACAACGGAAGACTGCAGAAACAGTTTCTCTGCCTTCCCCATTGATGTGGAAAAGAAAGAAATACCTTCTTTTCCAATGAGCCAGAGTGGGTTCAAGTAGACAATCTCTTTTTTTACCTGACTTTGCAAGCTGACTTTCTGGATCTACTTAGTCTCATGACTAAGTTCATCCTGTTCATAGATCTCAAAATGGTGACCATTATTTTGCCAGTGATGAGAGTTGCTCGTCCTTCTGATTCTGAATCCAGGAGGGCTCATGGAAACCACACCTCCCATTCAGAATGTGAGCAAAAGATCTTGTTTCTTGATACAAAATGAACAATTAAAATATGTTAACAAGTGAATTAGATGTTATCTTGTGCTACTTCTGATGCAGAGTTGAATAGTGACAGCATTAGAGGGACCCTTTCTTTGGTGTACAGCACTCTGCACAGCCCCATCTGCAGTGGAGTGTGGGCTAACAGGGCTTCCCCACTTTTATTCCAGCACATGCTCTTTTTACATTCCTTCCTTTGTAGCATAAACAGCTCATATACCGTGCAGTTGGACACTGTTTATACAGACCTAACTGCTGCTAAACTTGTTGCCAGACCTTTGTCCACAGCCACTAGCCCCTCGTGATAACAAATACTATCCATGTTTCTGCTACAGTTGCCATTTTATAAATGTTATTTTTTCCCCAAAACATTAGTAAGTTTGGATTTTCCCTCAGCATCTTTTTGGATATTAGTCTTAGCTCAGAAGCTCCCAACACTTACAGTTACTAAGCTAAAAGTAACCTAGTTTTCCATTTTTACATTGACTCTGACTCTAGATAATTTTTGGTGTGTATGTGAGGAAGAAAGAAAAAAACTCAGTCTTCCTGGTATTTTAATATTGTAACTTTCCTGCTGAAAATATTCTTGACATCTGGACACTTCAATTTCATCCTTGTGTCTAGTTAACAGATCAACTGGCAGTCTTGTCATAATATTGGTGCATTTGGGTTGTGGTAAGAGGAGTGTGAAGAATCACTGGAGGAACTGCAAATGCTATCTGTATTGCAGGTTTATGTTAATCTTTGTAGGTGCAATTCTGCTTCACTGTCACTGAAGTTCTTGTGTCAGATCCATAACACAAATAGATTCTACCCCTCTCCATAGAGAGCTTTCTATTTATCTCAAAAAAGCAATCCTAAGAGAAGACAGTGCAATATTTCATAGGATCTGTGTGGAAGAATGCCTTTTTGGTTACTGCAGACAAAAAAAAGATAAAGGTAGAATGAAAAACCTTTAACCACCTCATTCATTTATCCTCCTCACTCTTCAGATTAAGCACTAATCTAAATGAAGTTGTGGCCTGTGGAACCAATAGGATTTTTTTTGCCTGTATCTATGGGGCATGAGAACAGAGACAGCAAAAGCGTGCTTCTCCCTGCTTTAAAATGCACATAGTTTCACACCTTGCTGGTATACTTTCTTCAGAATCAGACCTGAAGAGAAAGAAAGGTGAAAAAAAAAACAAAAAAAGAAACTGATTAGGGTGCAACTGATGGCAAGGATTCAATAGAGACTGGAGACTCACTTTATTTTGTAATTTATGCTCCTGGTTGCTTTGCATGATGGAATGAAACTAGAGGGAAAATGACCTCCAATCATACTTATAGGGGTAGTAAAGATGGCAGAAAATAGGCAGGTATTAGACTAGGAGCAGAGAATCATAGAATTATTTAGGTTGGAAAAGATCTTTAAGATAATCAAGTCCAACTGTTAACCTAACACTGCCAAGTCCACCGTGTCCCTCAGTGCCACATAAACACATCTTTTAACTACCTCCAGGAATAGTGACTCCACCACTTCCCTGAGCAACCTGCTCCAATGCTTGACAACTCTTTCAATGAAGAAATGTTTTCTAATATCCAATCTGTCCTTCCCCTGGCACAACTTGAGGCTGTTTTCTCTCATCCTACCACTTGCTACTTGAGAGAAGAGTTGGACAGACATGTTGCTACAACCTCCTTTTAAGTAGTTGTAGAAAGCAATGAGGTCTCCCCTGAGCTTCATTTTCTCCCTCAGCAGTCCCTCCTAAAACCTGTGCTCTAGACCCTTTACCAGCTTCCTTGCCCTTCTTTGGACACAAAGTTACTTATGTTAGTGATATTAGTTATCATTAGTTACGATTGTGAATGATGGTGAAGCCCATTGTAGAGACAATGCAGGAAGTCATGTATTTAAGATACCACTAACAGATACATGACCTGGATAATGACCTAAAGAAAGGGCCAGAATCATATAAGATCTCTGACTCTTTGTCTTTGTGGGTGCTATATGTGCTTGAACAGTACTGCTTTCAGATAGAAGAATGAATTTTCAGAGGCTTTGCAAGTGAACTGAAGAAACATATGCCATGGAGATGTCATCTATTGGTCAAAGGCCAAAAAATCTTTTCAGTTTGATACATCATGATCAAAGAATGTCTGGCATGATGCTGCTTCACATTGACAGTCTTCCTGGGGGAGGCATCAACAGTCTAATGCATTCCTAGTTTGTTATCTTCCTCTATAAAGGCACAAGTTTCAACATGTATAAGCAATAATGGTGTGAAATAGCACCAGCTCTGTGTCCTCAGAGTTCTTCTGAGCTTTTCCCTAAGGAAGACCAGATCATACCTGAGCTAAAATTCATTTGTATATGTCCATGAAGTATACAAATATTAAAGACTTCTGCATGTTCCGCAATGTTTGTAGAAAAAGAATGGATTTGTAGAAAAAGAATGTGATGCTTATTCTCTGAATTCCAGTTGAAGAATGGATTTTTTTCCTAGCTTCTTGGGAGTGAGGGAGAGGAAAAAGGGGTATTACAGGTCTCTCTGTGAGTGCTCCAGGGGTGGCTTACCATCGGCTCTTCTCCAGAGGACTTACATACAGTTTGAGACAAGCCAGAAGGAGTACACTGTGATGGGATGCAAACTTTTTTCCTTTTCCCTCCACTCCTATCTTGCTTCTGCTTACCACCACCCCCTGCCCTCAAAATCCAATTGCTAAACTAAATAATTAGTTTGCTAAAATAGTTCAGATAAGACTATTCTGCCTGGATAAATAGGCATACAATATCTGAAAAATAGCACGGCAGGTAGAAATAAGTTAGACGCTGTGTTTACCTTATATTTCTGTCATATGACCACTTATTATCTTTTAATTAATACAATGTATTAAGACACATTTTCCGCAGCTTCCTCTGCCTACATGTAGCAGAACCATATATGACAGAATCCTTGAAAACAAAGCAGTAGGTTAAGCTGTATTTTAAACGTATACACTACTTTGCCTGGGCAGTACTATTGTAAAACTGTATAATTTCAATAAAACAAGTAGATTTCCAGCAGCAGATTTAATCTGTATAAATTACCAAATATCACAATAGATGTTTACTGGTTTGCCTAAGTTTACTATGTAGTTAACCAAGTCAGGATGCTTTTAGGGAAGCCAACTTGTAGTGTACACTTGATTAAACAGGCTTTGTTCTAGTATTTGTTACACCTATGACTAAAAGTTTTCATCAGGAAGTCAACTGAACGTTGACTCACTCAGAGGCAGAGGCTCTGCAGGGGGATCTTGACAAATTAGGGCACTGGGCAATCACCAACCATATGAAATTTAACAAGAGCCAGATTCTGCACCTGGAACAGGACAACCCTGGATGTACAAACAGACTGGGGAATCAGAGCCTGGAGAACAGCACTGCAGAAATGGACCTGGGGGTCCTGGTCAATGGCAAGTTGAATATGAGTCAGCAGTGCCCTGGCAGCCAGGAGGGCCAACAGTGTCCTGGGAGGCATCAGGCCAAGCATCGCCATCCGATCGAGGGAGGGGATTGTCCTGCTTTGTTCTGCACTGGTGTGGCCTCACCTTGAATATTGTGTGCAGTTTTGGGCATTGCAATATAAGAAAGATATTGACCTCTTAGAGAGTGTCCAAAGGAGGGCAACCAAGATGGTGAAGGGCCTTGACAGGAAGCCGTGTGAGGAGTGGCTGAGGTCACTTGGTCTGTTCAGCCTGGAGAAGAGGAGCCTGAGGGGAGACCTCATTGCAGTTACAACTTCCTCAGGAGGGGAAGAGGAGGGGCAGACACTGATCTCTTCTCTGTGGTGACCAGTGACAGAACCCAAAGGAAAGGCCTGAAGTTGTGTCAGGGGAGGTTTAGGTTGGATATTAAGAAAAGGTTCTTTACCCAAAGGATGGCTGGGCACTGAAAGAGGCTCCCAGGGAAGTGGTCACAGCACCAGGCCTGACAGAGTTGAAGAACTGTTTGGACAATACTCTTGTGCACATGGTGTGACTCTTGGGGATGTCCTGTGCAGAGACAAGAGTTGGACTCAACGATCCTTGTGTTTCCCTTCCAACTCAGCATATTCTATGATTCTATGACTTTGGAATTGCCTAGACTGTATTTTTCTGTTTGCACAATACGTAAGGCTTTCTAATTTAAACCTTAATGCCCAAGAAAATGATCTCTAGGTAAAAAAATTAAGTAGAATTAAGCACTAAGATTCCTAGAAATTGCATGTTATGCTGAGATAACCTAGACCTCAAAGTTGGTTCATGAACCAATTGTCAGTGACCTGACAAAACTGTTATCTCACATGAACACAGTCCTTGGAGTGTGCTGTTGCAATAGTTAAATCGCAACTAGGAAAAAAAATACTGTGAGCAGAACTGCATGCAATTAATCTTTCAAGAAGCATAATTTAATTTGCTATTAAAATATACACACATTTTAGACCAGATTCTTTAAAGTGTTTAGATGCTAGAATGACGATGAAAATCTGGCCCTCGGTCCACCTTTCTCTGTGAAAATTCAAAATATGTAAGTTATGTTCTGTTCATATCTCCATAATTACATATTCCCTCAAGAAATAAGCTTTAGTAAATTTCATTTTTGCATATGAATTTCCTAGCTATAACATTTAACCATAAAGTTGAGAAACAAGCAACCTTTAATCACCATTAAAGTGGAAGCTTTAGAAAAGGAACGGTGAGGAACGTCGATCACCTGCGGAGCCGTTCACTTTTGGATCACTCTTTCCTGTTGAGGTCCCCTCAGGAGTAACCAAGAGTGTCTCATGGTGTTTTCTTGATTACTTGAAATGAACTTGTAATCTCAGGCCATCACCTTTGCTTCAGCTGTGACCTAGGAGCTTCAGTCAAACACCTGGCTGGCTACAGAAATACCAGGGCTAACTAGAAGAACCGCTATTCCCATCAGTGTGAGAGTGACTCACCCCATTCAACTGCCCTTTCTGCAAACACCTAGAGGACTTCAGTTCCCACCTTACACCAGCAGTCTTGCTGTGTCAGCTCTTTATTAGAATATACTTGTCTGAGCCATCATGGATGCAAAAAACCCTCCAATAACCACATCGTTATTTTTGCCATGGTTGGTGTTATGGGCAGGTAAATGCTGTTCCCTCTTGTCTATATCTGCAAAACAATAAATGGCCTGTTCCATGGCTGTACTTCTTAAAACCCTGCAGGCTTGTCAATGCCATCCCTGGTTTCCCACAGAAATGAGGTTTTGTTCTATTTATGTCAGAGTGGCAGCCTGTGTCTTTGGCCATGTCCTACCCACATGGTTGAAGGGAGCTACCTCACACACAGTCCTCTCCTACAGGTCTTGCTAAAATGGTTGGCTGCATAGAGAAAGTGTATCTGCTCTGACTGTGAGAAAGGCTGCAATGTTCAGCTAAACAGCAGACCCCGAGAGAGCATGTGAGAGAGCACAAGGTAGTGCAAGAGCATAGACAGGGGGTACACATGTGCTTGGTGCTAGGTTCATGTCTAGTGCACACTATTTTAGTTTTCTGCATGAATCCACCTAAAGACAGAAATCCAGGGGAAAACAACTTGCATCAGTTCTGCAGCTCATCAGCCCTCTGGTATAATTGCTTCTGTGATGGGCCAAAGACACTGTTTGGTATGCCTGCGCACGTTATACGAGTCATACTCTGAGCTAGTTAAGATATAAGAACTTTGCTTGGTGTTTTATGAATCATACTACTTAGATGTGTTAAATGGTATAAAACACTTTCTGTCATCAAAAAAGCACAACATTGTCTTTTGATCTTCAGAAATAATAGATCCAAGGGTAAGTAAAACAAATGTATTTTCTTAATTACTGAGGCTGAGTAAAGCATACTTGAAAGGCTTTAAAGCTAGTAGCAATAGTCGTATGAAGTAGAAAGATTTGTTCTATTGTCTTGGTTATATGAGTATGTCATGTAAACTCAGATCAGTGAAGTTGAGACACAGAGCTAATGAATGCAAGACAGATATCATAGAAACATAGTATCATTTAGATTGGAAAACTTTTTTAAGATCATCAATGTCATGTAGCTGGTTCTCCAGTCCTCAGAGTCTCACTTGATGCCTTTCCCTCAAAGGAGGAAAAGTAACAGTTTAAAAAATTAAACTATTTGAAGTATAAAAGTACTTTTCAACTTGTGCCCTTTCTGCTGTACAACTGAAAAGAGGTGGCATTTGTGTAATTTTAAATTCATTGCATTTTGAAGTATGGGTGAAATGAACTGAAACATGGAAGTACATTTTCTTCTGTAGCACTCTGGAAAATAAGCTATTGCAGTCAGTCATTTTCTGTAGGAAAAAAGAATTCTATTATGTTGAGTTTCTTACTTGATGCTGAACTAGTCTGCTTGGCAGAGTTAATCAAACATTGATTCTTGGACTAATTTTCACTTTACTGTGTGAAAATGTGATAGCAGAGAGAATAGTCTGTACTGATGAGGTATGCACACTGGCTTCCTGTCTCTGCCTTTGGAAAGCTTGGAAAAGCTTTGAACTCAAGCCACAAGGGAGATACAAGGAATTAAGAGGCAAGTTCCGTGATCAGAGGCAGCAGACAGAACTGTTATGTACAGTCCAGACATTTGTCATGTAAGTATTAAGTCTGGGATAAAGCCCTGTGGCTTATGTTCCTTTCTGATGTGAAAGCCTTTTGGGTAGCTCTGCATAGTTAGCAGCCACAGCCTTTCCTCTTTACAGGAGGAAGGATAATTCTTCCTAAGAAACACTTACTCTAGAGATGGGGTTGTTGCAAAGGCACAGTACTGTGAGATCTGGACACTGCCCTTGGACTAAAATTGTCAGTATTGCTCCAAGTCAGGTAGACCATGGAGTCATTCAGGCATCAAGTCATTGCTTGTTTCCTATGGGAATCTGATCTGGGATACTCAATGTCCAGAACTTCTCAGTGGGTGTACAGCAGGAGTGAAACACTGCTCTTTGTCATGTATTCTCCTCAGTGGGTGATGCCACGTTTCTATCTACACAACTATCCAAAGTCCTTCTGTGCTGAATCATTATCCTTCCCTCTATCTCTTATTCCTAGGTTATCACAAAGCTGTACTTGCAGAACAGCTCCAACTCCATGCAGCGAAAGAAAGTTTATTGTATTTTTCAATATTCCCTTGTCAAGTTATGTCATCCATTTTTATCTTCTCTCTCTTTCTGTCTCTAGGTTCATTCTTCAATTTGCACTGACTTCTATTCAGTCCCACCAAATAAGCTCATAACTGTCAAGGTGAAAGCTTTCTTCTTTACAGTTTCTGCCATTTGGAACAGATTTTTTATAAATCTCTGCCTGTTTTTCCCTTGGTTTTTTGTTTGGTCTTTTGTTGTTGTTTGTTGTCGTTTGGGGGTTTGTTTGTTTGTTGGGGATTTTTTTTTTTCATTTGAAAACAAGTCCTTTCTCCTGTCTCTTTCCCTTGGCTCATGTCCCCCTCCAAGACACTGCAGTTTTTCATGCTGTAACTATTTTTTCACTTTGCATCTGAGGCCTGAAGCCAAAGTCTGATATTCTGAAGCCTGGGTTTCTGTCCTTCCTCTGTATATTTTGGAAATGGAAGAAGTTAAACCTGAACAAGGTTCTGTTAGGTGGTTTCTGAGAGTAGGTTACAAGAGACAAATTTACAAGTGCTTTAATAACATGTAAGACCAGTTGAAATGTTCCGAAATGTTTGTTGTATGGTTCAGGAGAGAGTTTGTTTTAGAGGAAATAGTTTTTTCCTTCAGTGAAGACAACATTTTCAGAACTCTTTAAAGAATTAACTAATAATAAAAGTCATCATGACTGGAAATTGTCCAAAGGGAGATGAATTGCAAAAATTAATAATAAGACAAAAAGCAAAGATGAAATTTCTTCTCATTAAAAAAAAGAAGAGCTGACACTCAAGAGATTAAAGAGATGTCTCTTCTCCACCTGTCAAAGCTGATTGCCTTTGTAGGTACAAAGACTCAGATCAAGGTTCACTCATGTTCCTTCACTGTAAGAAAGATATGAATAAAGTGCCTAGTACTCTCTTTCGGTGGCTGTGTTTCTGTAATGCTAATAATGGTAGGAATGTTCTTCCATTAAGACATGAGAGATTTAAATCCATAAATAACTTGAGTGAATAGAAATGATTTCCCATCCCTCAAGTGACCAAATTGATTTTTTTATAACGTACAAAAAGGGAAGGAAGGTGCCATTAATATTGAACGGCAATATGTCTGAGTGGATCTCCTGTGATTTCTGCAAGAAAAGGCATCCCGTCTCTGAAGCTAGTGAATGTCTGCTATACACTTAAAACACTTTGTAGCCTTTATGTGCTAAGGTTAGTGGTAAGGGTGAAAGGAACAAAGTCAGTACACTTGGTAGATTATATGAAATACATTTATTTTTGTAAGAAAGTCAGAGCTTCATACCGCCAATATTTTAAATGAAATGTCACAGATGCTTCAACAAAAAAAAAGGTGATTTGTTCTGTAATGTGAAACTAGAAGCTGATGCAATGAAGAGTGGCGTGAAATGTCTTAAGCAAAAAAGTGCATTATCACACATTTAAAAGTAATACAGTGTGGCTTATTCATCCCTCTCTCTGCCTGTATATAAGCATGCCAGAAGATCAGTACCCCAGGGATCTGGGTTTCATGCCCCCTGTTCTGCTCCATACTAGCTGTAACCTTCAGTTTTATGTTTTGGAGGACAGTTTCAAGATCAATTTTCCAATTCAGCTTCTCTAACTGGAGCCTTAGCTGATATTAGTTGATTGTCAAGGTTTGTTATATGGGGTCTTGCCAGCCACTGCATTGGTATAAAACGAGTTTTAAACAAAAGCCAAGTATAGTATTTTTATTTTGAAGCTATGTGTGTGGAAGCATGAAAATTAAAAGGGATAACTGGAATTTGTTAGAGAAGTAAACAGACTCACTAGCTGACTGCTGCCCAGGGGTCTCTGCAGACTGTCTCCTGGATCTGTGACTACCACCAGTGCAGTGCCTTCGCAGTACAGTGCTTAGGCACCACAGATACTTGCTGCTTTCATCTACAGGGAGACCAGACCTTCTGTAATTTCAAATCTTTCCATCACTGGGACTGTGCAGGGCCAGTTTCTTCCCAGCCCTTATCAGACTTGCCACATTGCATAGCAGCGTCTGCTCTACAATCAAGTTTTTTGTGAAGCCTAAGTCCCAGAATCTAATAAGTAGCTGTGAGTGAACGTAACACAGCAACACTGATTCGCCTTCATTTGCAGGTTGCCACTAGCTTGTTTCTGTTGCTTATTTGAACTACTGTCAGTTTGTCTTCACAAGCAGGCAAAATCCACACACCCGTATTGCTGGTAGAGGTACACAACCAGACTAGCTGATAACGTATGTTTTAGCTGAAAAGCATTTGTGCCCTAGAATTTCTTTAATATGGACATCAGGCAAAGCATCGCCAGCCAGTTGAGGGAGGGGATTGTCCCGCTACACTCTGCACAGGGACAGCCTCACCTTGAATATTGTGTGCAGTTTTGGGCATTGCAATATAAGAAAGATATTGACCTCTTAGAGAGTGTCCGAAGGAGGGCAACCAAGATGGTGAAGGGCCTTGAGGGGAAGCCGTGTGAGGAGTGGCTGAGGTCACTTGGTCTGTTCAGCCTGGAGAAGAGGAGACTGAGAGGAGACCTCATTGCAGTTACAACTTCCTCATGAAGGGAAGAGGAGGGGCAGACACTGATCTCTTCTCTGTGGTGATCAGTGACAGAACCCAAAGGAAAGGCCTGAAGTTGTGTCAGGGGAGGTTTGGGTTGAACATTAGAAAAAGGTTCTTTACCCAGAGGGTGGCTGGGCACTGAAAGAGGCTCCCCAGGAAAGTGGTCACAGCACTAAGCCTGACAAGAGTTCAAGAAGCGTTTGGACAATACTTTTGGACAACTGGTGTGGCTCTTGGGAATTGGGTGCAGGGCCAGGAGTTGGACTCAACGATCCTTGTGGTTCCCTTCCAACTCAGCATATTCTATGAGTCTGTGATTTTGTGACTTGCACAGAGGGTGGCACAGAGACCTAACTAATAAGTTTACTACTATTAAATGACTGAAATGCCGTATGAAATGTCAGTGTTGATCTTGAAGTAATTATACCCACTAAAACCTTTCAATTAAGATGTAACTTTCCACCAGAGACAACGGGCCAGATTCTGTATCCAAGGTAACTCCACAAAACACATTAGAGATGGACTGAATTATACTCCAGCAAAAGATAGTAGAATTGATACTATTAATTTCCTTGTATGGTAGTTGGCCATCAGAAACCTGGAAAATACTTGCCTAAGTTATTTATATGGTAAATTGAGGTAAGATGAATTAAGGTTTATTTTTTACAGGCCAACACCTCTTAAGGAGCATTCACCAACAAGTTAAACATTAGCATTGCTGCTGCAGCAGATTTGTTAGATTCTGTCTGTCATGCTCCTTGCTGAATCTGAAATCATTACAATTAGACATTTAAGAAATCTGGGCCATGACCTTAACTTACTATCACAAGGAAGGTGCAAAATATAAGCTTCAGCCTTCATCTTTAGAGCCTTCATCTTTAGCAGCACACAGTCCAGATCCATTGCATTTTATTTCTGTGTAGCACGATCCTTTAATTCCTGAATTCTCTTTATAGCAAATACAGTAAATAAAAATATATATAACCAGATGAGAAATATGGAGGAAGGATGAGAAGAATACCAAATTTAAGCCCATATAAAAGTTATACAAGCTCAATAAAACTTATATACCCATTAAATAGAACTCTATGTAATGGAAGACACTAGGGAACAGGGCATTTTCACAATCTTGAAAAGGTGGTTCCTATCCACAAATATTTTTTCAATGTGATGCTGAGTCAGACAGGACTCAGTGTCCATGATGATAGGCAGGGAAGCTCAAACTTCACGAGAGGATAGCAATGTTGGGTGATTACAACAAATCCACAGACACAGGCTTTTCTACCAAGAGTTTAAAACTCTTCTTAACTACATGCAAAATTTATATCCTTGTATCCTGTTGAGATTTATGGAGATCAATTTTTTTAATTCCCTCTCTGGTGGCCTTTCAATATTCTTAAATTTATCTTTAGAGCTCTAATGATATGGCCAGTTATATCAGGGAGATTCTATTGTGTTTTCTAATAGAGCATATTAAATATGTAATACCATTAAATATATTATAATGTTTTAATGAAACATTAAATAAACAGGAAGTAAAAGGAAAAAGCCCCTATCTACTGCACCATATTTTTATTTAATATTTGGGGCAATATGTTAGAACTGTATAATAGGAGTGAGTTTCCCAGAAAACAACAATTCAATTTTCTGAAAAAAATCATAAGCTCTGTCAATTCTGTCGAGTCTGTACTGTGTCCGAGGAAATTAGCCCTTGTGAAAAGTAAGATTCACCATTTTGGGACAGAAGAGCGCTTGGGGCCCAGAAGTGAAGGGCTGGAGAGCGTAGAGGCACAGCTGGCACCGTTTTCATGTCACCACATTTCCATCACCCACAGAACTGCAAGTGCATGTTTTCAGGGCATACTTTTTTAATCTGACACTAGTTAAAAGCCTCTCACCTTGCACAGATGAACCTGCACCATGATTGCCTTTGCAGGCCTGAGAAGTTATGTCCAGTTGCAGTTTCTGTAAGCTGACAGCCTCTGTAAGCATAGATGCAAGTCTTGGACCTCAAAAGCAAAACTTATGAGCTGCTGCAACTCCTGACAGCTGTTAAAGTGTGAGATGTAGTTTGAAAGGGTAGTTTATCCTATTGGGCACAGAAGATAACTGTATTTCTTGGGCCTTTTCCCCTTATGATGTTAAAATGGGTTTTAACCACATGTTGGGGTAAGCATGGCTGATCTGTAATATAACTAAGCCTTGTGATGAAAGGTCTGGGATTGAATAGCAACAGCTCTATAAAGACTAATAGACACAAAAACTGCACTGACTACGTCAATTTAAGTATTTCTAGCAGAAAATATATTTAAAAATTGGATGCATGGTGCTTTTCTGATTTCCAAAAGTCTTCAGTTTCCTTTTTGGAATTCAGGTTCATTTGATTCCATTTCATTTCAATTCTTACTGTTTTCCTCTACTATCACCCTCCATTACTAGACAATGTCCTATTTGCTTCTCTTCCTGTGAATTTGCACATTGGAATAATCTTGACATCTGGACCTAACATTTTTATTAAGCATGCTTTTAATTTTTTAAAAGTGGTAGAAGACTGTAAACTCTTCAATACTGTATGCTTGGTTAAAAAAAAAAAAACTTTTTGTCTCCGTGCTGGCTACTTAGTTTGTTCATTGGCCCAAATACCTATAATGGTTTTTACTTTACAGTTCCACAGAGCTGTTGCCGTTAGCTGTTGTCTAGTAGTGACATGAAGGGTTTTGTCTATACTGCTAATGTGAGGGATCACCTCAGAGTTTATCTGTAAGGTCCCCAGGAATATATTTATCCAGGTGCGTTGCTGAGTCAGCCCTAGTGAGACATCATGCCCCCTTGGCTCTGGAGCCTGCCATGCTCTCTCTCTCAGTTATATTCTGTAGAAGCATCAATAGCTTGTGTCCATTCTTCAGCTGCCAGCTGATGGTTCACAGTGCTCTGGTGTACAGTGTCTCAGTGGAAAGAGCTTGAGTTTCTATCAATTTGACCTTTATGTTTTAGATTAACAATAAAGTGGAGGGGCAGGTACCGATCTCTTCACTCTCATGACCAGTGACAGGATTTGAGGAAATGGCATGAAGCTGAGTCAGAGGCGGTTTAGGCTGGATATCAGGAAAAGATTTTTCACCCAGAGGATGGTTGAGCACTGGAAGAGGCTTCCCAGGGAAGTGGTCACAGCACCAAGCCTGACAGAGTTCAAGAAGAGTTTGGACAACACTCTCAGTCACATGGTGTGACTCTTGGGTGTCATGATTAAGGACAAGGGTTGGACCCAGTGATCCTTGTGGGTCCCTTCCAACTCAGGGTATTCTATGATTGTAATATGCAATTACAACTTTGGGTCAATATTCTGTGGTTCTCTTTTAATATGAGGAATCAATAACAGTAATTGAGAGAATTATTCCACCTCCCTCAGCCCCACCCCCACCCCCAAAGATTAGAGCTGGTTTGCAGTAATTTCAGGTGTTTGGACAACTGCCTTTTATTGACATTAAGACTTAACACTTTAGGTCCTTTCTCTCACACACTCTTCCTATTGCAGGAAACCTGCAAGATAACATAACATGCAGAGGACTTTATTTAATTTACAAAATGCTCTTTTTTCCTATAGAATGTCAGCTGAGAATTGAAATACATTTCTTGCTTTCTCTCCACATTCACCTGCTGTCACAATCAGTGCATCTGACACAATCACACCACACTCAGCCATGGCAAAAAACATCACATGAACTTCACATGGCGGGGGTGGGACAAGGGCTGATCTCAAGTGATGTTTATTCTAAAGAGCCTGTAAAGGCCTGGCAAAGGGATTTAACCTACTGTGAGACATATATTCAAATGCTAGTCACAGTGACAGAATAAAAATATTTAACATGCAGGCTTACAAAACCAGTGCTTTCCTCTTCTCTCTTTTGACAATATTTTCAATCAGAGTGACATTTGATCCTATGAAACTGATTGTCTGCAATTTTTGAAATGAGTTATTAATGTCTTCTGTTCTGTCTTTCAGCATTCCTTGGCAATATATGTACTTTACAGTTGAAGAATTCTATGATCTAATTATTTTAGTCCAGGCAGCCACTCACTTTCCAAGCGCTTCCCTCACTTTTGAATTAGATAATTGCAAACCCTGACGCTTGATATCCACTAATCACCTACTTGAAGTATCGATCTGAAGCCTTCAAGTCTCCTAGAGATGAGAAGTGGCCACATGACTTGATTTCTGCAGAGAGAGACAACTGGAACACACAGACAGTTTTGTATACGAAATGACATCACCAGCAGCTTTACCTGCCTCCCAGCTGTTCCTGAATTATATAAAACAGCCTCCAGAACCCCACCAATATACCCGTTTCCAATGGCTGTTGGCTCTGACTTTTGGATCATCTCCCATTTAACAATTTGCAACACTATCTCTTCTTCTTCATAGCTTTCAGAAAATTATACATGAGTAGTCAGATCAAAACCCTTGATGTTTTTACTTCCCTTTTATGTTTTCAGAAGAGTTTCATTAATAGGTTGGAATCACAAACTCCTATTTTCTGTTCATATATACACCCATGTAAATAAATCAGAGAGAGACAGAAGTTCAACACATGAACGGCCTCCCACAGAGATTCAATTAAACCTTGCTGGGTTAGGTTTCATGCTGAAAAAAAAACACCCAACCAGCCTCAGGTTTTCACAGATGAATCACAAGCATGTACTTTCCGTAAAACATATGCGTATACTCAGTGCTTTACAACCTAATTGTGATCCTGGGCTTAAATGATTCACATGTTGCACTGAAGTCGGCATTTTTAAAGGCATTTTGAACAAAACAAAAAAAAATTCCAAAAATTATTCAGAACAGGTTGGAGAATTAGAAAGGTTATCAAGTACAAATTAGCACCAAAATTCTTCTACCTTCTGCCATGTATTATTAAACAGCAATAAATGCCTTGAAATGTCTCACTGCTTAATTATCTGTTTTGAAAATGAATTATTAGTGAAACAGACAATTTTAACTTGGAGTAGGGGACCTTGTGTTGTGAAGATCTCTGTGTAAAGTCACCCAAGAGAGTGCTTTTGCATGTAGTTCAAATATAAGCACCTGCCTTCCAATTATCTCACAATTTGTTTCTGCTGTGTAGTCACCCCTGGGTGCAGGCATTATCCCAGGGTAGACACAGGAAACTTGGTGCACCAACAAATTTTAAGTAAAATCCTGCCTTTGATTTCTTGCCTTGCAGCTTTCTCTTTCCACACTCATCAGTTCAGAGGAATAAGGGAATTGTCCAGGTCTTATGAGCGTGATAAAAAAACAAGGCACCAGAACATAGACTGCTGTATTAAATTGGAGCAGTGACCTCACTGGCATAATAGCTTTTCTTTCGTAGAAATCAAGCTTTGATGGCCTGAACACAGTGAAGGAGAAGTGGAGATTTGTGTGCTAACTTCTCCCCACTCTTTTCCCTCCATCAACTCGCACAGTAGTTGCCGTGGGCCACAACAAAAATTTGAAGTTTGGGTTAAACCACTGTAATTAAACACACTTAATGAAGTTGTGAGGTGCCCAGTAACTATATCATACCAATTGTCTAACATTTCTGTAAGATGCTCAATTCGTTCCTCCATTAGCTTTGCGGCAATGTATTTCATGCTTAATTGTATGTATGCAGAGGCTGCTGAGCTTTTTGGGCTGG
>VZRE01000784.1:0-16164 GCA_013396775.1 Cephalopterus ornatus
AACCTAAGCCAATAAGAGAAAGGGGAGACCACTCATAGGTATTTCTATAAGGGATATGTGGGGTACAAAACAAAGATTATATACTAATAACACTCAATTTTAACTGACAAAATCCATGGTTCTGATAATGTCCTTAGTTAAAGAAAGTCTCTGGTAAAATCAGATCCAGTCCTCTTCTTCAATCGGTTCTTTCAAACCTCCAGTGAACCTCTTGTACAGCTCCTCTTCTCCTGCCTCATGCCCATCTCCCACAAAAGTCTAACTGAGAAATCAAGGTGAGTGTGTATTACATTGCTCCTGAGGTTTGGCTTGCGGAGGACCCTACCAGCACCTGTGGAAAAGGTATAGATTTTGAATCCATTCTTAGCACTGAGTTTTTTGTCTCAAGGACTCCTAAGGAACCCAATTAGTGCATTTTAAAGTGTTCGAGAATATCTTGTCTTTTAGAAACCGATTATGTATAGGATTTATTTATAGACCTGTTTCTATTGTTTTTGTAATTTAGACAGTTATTTATTCCAGAATAACAGCTTTCCTCCTGTCTGTCCTGTTTATTCTCCAGTCAAGTCATTGTCTTGTGGCCATAATATTCAGTCTATCATACTGGACATTAAAGTCATATCATAAGTTCAGCTTTACTCTTTCACAACAAGATGCAGTGGGAGAGGAAGTTGAGATGAAACCAACAAGAGGATGGGGTCATATAAAACCTCTAAATTTTTTGTGTCAAGACCTTTGATAGGTTCTGATTTCCATGGCTGTTAATAACACCTCCAGTCTTCCCCAGGCTGGGACTTCTTGTTGATTCCTCCTTGACTCTTGCGTAAGGCTGTTCTGTTTCTCTCTCTATTCATCTCTTGATGTCTCTCAAGAGCCCATCCATCAGATCATTTGTTCCTATGCTTGAGTCATTCCTCTAAATGTCATACTTATAAAAATCGGAGTTTAAATTTTCTCTCATATGCTTGTCATTAGCTTTCAATGATATATTCAATTTCATACCAAATCAAATTGTCCTGTTCTATAGGGATGTGTGTTTTATAGGAGTCATTTTCATATTCCCTTCTAATGGAATCAAGAAAAATATTCAAAAAGATTTTAAAGTTTTTTCTGCTAAAACTACAAATGAAATTCCTCCCACATAGTCCCACTTCAATGTTTCATTTCATGTTCTATTTATCTTAGTCACAACCTTACAAGCATAGACTGAATGTAGTAAGCATTTCTCAGTGTACAAATGTGCCTAAACTTTCAAAAAATTGTTATCTGGAAGGGTATAATTTCCACACAGCATTCAGGTTTTATGCTGTGATAAAAAAACAGAGATGCCAGAGAAGGTGTTACTTTGTATTTTACAGTTTATTTGAAATTACTTCTCTCTGCTAATTTTGATTGAGTACTGCAGATTTCTAAGTAGTCTCAACCCTTCTGGACATCAATGGAAGCTGAACTTCATCAGTCCTTTCTTTCCAAAATTTAGTAACTCACAGGACTAAGCCCTTTAACAAAGAAATAATTTCCCCCTTATGAAACTGTTCATCTAGGTTAATTTTCTGCTGATATTCAAGCCAAGAGGAGTTTTCCATTATCTTCAAGGATAAGAGGACGGCTCATTCAAGAAATGGTAGTAAATTGTCACTTCATGAAAAAATCTCAGTTACAATGAACAGAAAGGAGAAAGAAGTATCCAAATCAAATAGGTTGGTTTAACATTGGCTGAGTCTACTAGAACTGATTGGAATTTTCTAGAACATTTCTTCTTGAGAAATGAACACTAAACAATAAACAGGCTTACATAGATGATAATATCATTAAGGATTAGTTTACAGTAAAAAAAAAAAAAGTTGAACTGCACAAGGAGAAGAAAAAGACTGTCAAAAGGAACATTGGACCATCCCTGTGTGTGTTGTGGGAGAAAGCCAAGAACAATATGTCCTGGAAAAAAGATGATATCCTGTAGAACCTCAGTCCTTGTCAAACCTTCCCTAACTTCTAGAAATGCACAATCTGTGATACCAAAAATACGACACACCACTATTTATGGTACCATTTGGTAAGCATGAAATAAGAGGTGATGAACTTGCTATGCAAAAAACCCCTGACTTTTATCTACATGAAGAGGAAGTAATTATACACCATATACCAGTGCTGAACCAGGGAATGATGCCTGTTTTTTTAGATTTCTAGTATCAATCTTTAAATGCTTCAAATGAAGAAACTTGCTTTAAAATACATTTTTTTGATTGATAATTGTTGCTTTTAAGAGCATTCTATATAGGTGACCATTTAAAAATGAATGTCATTCTCGCCCCATTTAAGGGACCAATAGATGACAAGCACATTTAGAACTTTTCTATTGACGTTACTTTGACCCTAAATCTGTAGGGTCAAAGGAGAATCTGTGATTCTCCTGAGTTCACTTCAAACCATCTGTCATGAAAAGACCTCTCCTATAGAACTATGGATGGCTTTCCAGACTGAAAAACCTGTTCTCTGAAGTTTATTTTTGCAAGACCGAATGTCTCTCTAACAACATAATGAGATTTATGTTTCCTGCAGCCATCCATCATGCAGTAACTGTCATTGTCACATCAATGTCTTTCTCAGAAAAAAAGACGCAAACCAAAACAACTTGTATGAGCAAATAAATTTTGCCCCCAGATATTAAGCCACAGCTCAAGAAGTCTACTTAATGTTTCACCCAAGAAACATTTACCTCTTTTCTAGGAATGTAATAGGCTTAAAATGGAAATTCTGCCATTTTTTTTCTTTATGAATTATCTGCTAGCACTACATGACATTTTCCCCCTATCTCTGCGCACACAACTCCATCAGCCAGCAGCCCATAGGGAGAGTGTAGGATGCACAAGTTTGCATCCTGTTCTGGGATGACATTACTTATAGTTCAGTCTTCTGTTCCAGTCTTTCTTTATCTTTCCCAGTAGGCTTTTCCTAGTGTCTCACCTGAATTTAAATTGCTCCAGCTTAAGCCTAACACTTCTCTTGGTCACCATAGGTGTGGAAAACAAATCACCCCCTTCTTCAGCCTTGTGTTTCTGTGTTTTTTACAGTCAATTCTTCCCTCTCTTCTCTGCAATGTAGGATAAAATAACCCCAGAGGGCTTGGTCAATTCCTTTCAAGACTCATGGTATGTCTTAGCGGCCTCCTCCGACTACCTTGTCTTGATCCACATGTTTTTTGAAGTTCATCACCCAAATGGGACCAAGCCTTGCAGATGTGCAGGTGGTTTGGACTCACTGGGGCTGAACACAGCAGAAGGATTTATCACACATCTTCAGATTCCATTTGTACTACTATCAATTTTGGTGGTTTCTCAAGCACCTTATTTCCTCATTTCGTGAAGAACCTCTATTTTGACATCTTTATTTGATGAAGCCTTCCAAAGGGTAATACCTTGCATTTTACACTGACACTCTACTTTTTCGAATGATTTTCCCTAGATGTCAGCATAACTTTTAATTTTAGCTTTATCTTCCAAATTATCTGTCCGAATGAGGTGCCTTAACAAAATTCAATAAGCATACTTTATTTTCCACCATGTAGACTGATAATGAAAATCGGGAAGAGAACTGGACCAAAGACTGACTCCTACAGAGCCTTATGACCTACAATTTGTTTTAGTTAATACCTCATGGCTGTTTCTTGTCACTCAGATAATATCGCCCCCATCTTAGCAGCTGCTGCATCCAGGTCTTCCTTTCTTAGTCACATTAGGAAAAAATCAGAACAACTGGCATGAAAATCTCTGTTAAAAAAAAAAAAAAAGTGGATTATTCCTGTTACTCTGCCTGAAAACTCTTTATAAAGTGGTCCAAAATGGGCAGACATTGTTTACTCTTGGCAAATCTACACAGGAGCTCTCTACTACTATCTGTATTTTGATGATAATCAATAGGTATTGTGAAATGACTGTGAAAAGTGCTGTTTGATTCATTTTACATGAAGGCAGTACAAAAATAGCTCCTAATTCAAAGTATGAAAATACGAGATGAGAAGCTGGATGATTAATCATTAGAATAGAGTCTTTGTACTGATTAACTTTTGAACTTTCTTTGAACTTATATATTAAGAATAGGTAGTTTTTGCAAGAGTGAAAATCACTAGGCAACCTACAATTTCTTTTTCATATATTTAAGGAAGTTGTTCGATCTGATAAGAAAATAATAGTAATTTATATCTTTTATAAGGATTGTAGTTCTATACACAGAAAGAAGCATCCATCACTGTCACCTGTTCTCTGAGTCACAGTCCTATTGAAGACGTAGATACTACATTAACTGCATTAAACCTCAGTATTTTGGGTTAAGTGACCAAGAAAGCTTCCATCTCCCCGAAAAATGCTATCAGCCTCTTGGTGTCTCAGTCCTGACTTATGACTTGACACACTTTGTAGCGGATACGAGCATGGAGTACAAGTTCATTCCATAAAAAACAGCACAGATTCAAGAACAATGCACTGCCAGGAGTTCTGCTTTCTCCAGTCCTGCTGGGTCCAACTTAGTTGCTCAACTCAGTGTGGTTAGAGGGCATTTGGGGGAATATGGAAGAAGTGATTGCCAACCACAGCCCTTTTTTGGCCTCATTGAACCTTTCAGGGAAAGGATGAGGTGAGTGATCCCACGAGCACCCATGGTGGCCACAGCAAGACTTTCCCATCTCCACTGAACACAGGGAGCTAGCTCTGTTCCTGCAGCTGCCCTACTCCTTTCCCTCTGATTGATCTATGTTCTGGTGATCTGGTGCAGCCTTTCCTACATCTCTCTCTTCAGGAATATATCCTTTTCCATCCTAACCTTTCTTTCTGGTCAAGTTATGCAGTAATTCCCAGCTATGAACTCAAACCTAATTTCTTCAAAATAGAAATCTCTCTTTAACTTAAACAGCCTTGAATCAGATTTATGTTAATTATTTTTAGGGCTCTGAGGGCTGCCCTACTTAAAGAGGTCCTCTGACCCAAGCACTGCACAGAATGCTTTTTTCTGAAATTAGAAATTTAAATTTCATAGTAATTTTCATTCTTCTTTTCTGTTAGTTTTTATAAGTAAGTGTTGAATTGGTTTCTGTGAGGCCAGAGCTGTGGAATTTTATTTATCTGCCAAACACAGTTCCATGCACATGGATTAACCACCCTAAGGACCCTTAGCAAAGAAAGAAATCCCTGCAGGGAATTGTCCCTGAACGGTGCTTGAACATAAGCTTCACTATGTTGGGGCCATCATGAGAACTGCATAGAGTAGCTTCCCAGGACGTGGGAACCTTCCCAGGCAGAGCTTATTTCACCCTGTAGTAGTTTTTCCTCTTTCTCGAAGTTTCGTGCTCATTACTGCCAACTGTTTCACTCCTTATCTGCCTAAGAGTGTCAGCTTTAAAAATTTACTATTAAACTTGATTGCTGCCGGTCAGGAGGCAATTTGCAAACTGTACTGAATATCCCCTCCCAAATAATTTTGCCACTGTTAGCTCCTTGCATAGGAGACACACTGACAGTACCTTTTTGTGTTACTTTTCATGCCATTTGTTTTTATCTAACAGTCTCCTGGCAGGGTTAAAGGCTAAAAACACTTATGCAAGTTGAGGCTTTCCTGCTATGGATAGAAACTGTCACAGATAATATCTTCTTTCTTCATTTAATCATGAGTTTAAACTTTTCATTCGTACCTTTGCTGTCCAGGTTTGTCCAAAATGTTCCTGTAGGACTATTTTTCATGGGAAAATGAGGAACCCTTAAATTCAAGCCCTCAGCAACGCTGGGAGTGCGTGTGCCACATGAAAGACAATGCAGTGGAGAAACTCAAGAAGTCATATCTTCAAAATTAAATAATTTCAATCTTATCTAGAATGAAGTTGAAATACACTGGTTTTTAAATTTTTCTGAAATTTTACTTTTGAAGCCAAGTCAAACAAAAATATTAGAGAACCTATCTTCTTTCCCTGGCTGCAGTTCTGTTACATTGCTCCTGCCTCTTGGACAGAGGAGATTGAAAGTCTGACTACTTGCCCGGCTGCTGATATGCAGAGATGCTCACCAAGAGCAGTCTGACAATATTCTGTGCATAAGTGGAATGATTTTTTTTATTATTTTATCTGTAGAGAGACTGAATTGAAGCTAGATTTTCCAATATGAAACACATTACTATGAGGCAGTTATTCACATATGGGTTCTGTATCACAGAACACCCCTCAGCAAAAACAGATCATGGTCATCTTTTTCTACTCCCATTATTTTATTTGAGACTCCCTTTCTCCATTCTCATTCTTCCGAAGTCTTTGCCCCAAGGAAATCAGGATTAAGACATTACTTTCTGCCTTCTTCAAAATATCCCAAAACCCCAGATCCAAAAGTCTTTAGCAATATTGAGTAAGCCTCCTGGAGTTACTGATTTCAACTCTGTTTTTTTAAAGCCTGGTCTAGCCTGTCTACATAGTCTGTGAAAAAACAGAAACAATATCTTAAATGGATTTTAAAAGAAAAAAAAACTGATTGGAAGCCTAACAGGTTCTTGCAAAGGGTTGTTGCAATCCTTTTTGGAAACCCAAATACATTTTATTTACCAGCTCTTTATCTGATCTCAGACCTATAAAAAGTTGTTCTATTGTGACTAAAGGTGTAATTTTATTTTGCATAAAACTGAAATAGCATGATTTAACTGCTATAAAGTATACATTTTTTATGAACATGTGGACAGTGAATCAGTTGAAACCTTACTAATCTTGGTCCATATTACACCGGTAAATTTTTAAGTACAAGTTAAATGTATACAATGTATTTGAAGACTTTCTTAAGAATAAATGAATAAAGATATAGTAATTATAAAATATTTTAAAATGCCAGCTGCTGAAGTCATGGCTGTGATTTGTGTTTTGTTTCAGGAAGTATTTAATTGATATTTTCATTTCTATTCTCATTAGAAGTAAGCAGAGACTGAGTAGAGAGCCTGGAAAGCTGACACCCATCAGGATCTAGAAAACTTTTTTTTTTCTTGTTCCAGGTATTACCCACTGTGTGGTGAGTAGTGGTTTGCATGAACTCCATCAGTTAATGGTCTCGAATACAACTAATTTAAAGCTGTTCTTCATCAGTTCTGGAATTTTTACTGCTGACCATTTTAAGTAAGCTTTCCTCCTTCGTCTGCTGAGCCCCACCAAGAGGGATAAAGCAGTAGTGCATTCAGGATCTCTGACCTGCAGGAATGGAGGAGTAAGCAATTAACCACCCAGGGGTTGTTTCCTGCCTCCTGAGTTGACCACATCTTGACCCTCTGTGTTGGTTTAAAGGTAAACCAGCAGGAGAAATGAACCCAAATCAGAGAGATTATAAGTCAGAATTAAGATTTAATGAAAATAATACAATAAATACAATTATGCAGAGAGTTGGTTTTAACCCACAACACTCAGTACCCTGGGGCACAAACAGAATGGCATTCGTTGGCCCCTAGCCGAGCCCCACGCGGTCCCCCTGAGTCCAAACTAAAAAGAGGAAAAACATGTTGGTGAGAGTGTGGGTCGCAGTCTGGTTGAGAGCAGTGGTCACAGTCCAGTAGAAGTTCTGGTCCTCCCCTGGATCTCATGAGTGGTGCCGGAAGTCCCCAGACTCCCGGATTATACACACCCTGGTTCAGGCAGGAACCCCTCCCCTAGGGTGGGGAGTTCCACAATGCGTGATTGTGAGTCCTGGGTATGAGGACAGGAACATCCTCCTATGTCACAGGCCTCTTAACACCCAGCTTACAGCCTGAGGGGTCAGGTGTGCTCTGGGCAGCTGCTGCAAATGGCCTATCATTAACAGTTTCTGGGGAGTGGCATAGGGGGTGTAGAATACACAGTTTAGGTTACACCCACACAGTGGTGAACTGCTCCTGGGTGCTTTTAGCAACAACTTAGAGTAGTTAGGTAAGGCATGTGATACCTGCAACAAGATGATAACATAGTAGCTGACAGCAAATCAATTAAAATAGCCTGATCAATGCACCCACAATTAGAAATTTATGAATGCTCCAAAGATAGATAGGAAAAAAAGGTAGCCATTCAGAAACAATGACTCGGTAGCTGTTCCCTTTCTGAACTAATATTCTCTGTTAGAACCTACACAAATGCTGCTCCAATGTTTTTTGCTACCAGATTATGTGCCAAGAGAATGTGGCTGTATTTGTGGCTGATTAATAGTATTTGTCCTTGATACAGGATAGATACAGAAGGGGGTGTGAGGCAGGAGGTATTCAGGGGATGACGACTGTGAATTTTTAGGACTGAATGTTAGAAAATATTTAATATGGGGGGAAAAAATGCAGTTGTCTCAGTTTTGGCAGGTATGCAGGCATTTTTTTCTGTAATAATATTTTCTAGAACTAGGAGGACATATTTAAGAGTTGTTTCTGTCTTTTCCAGGCCTCTGTGTTCTTTCTTTTTCTGTCTCTTAAACTCTATGTGCCAAAGAACATCTTTGCCTGCTCAGCCTTCTGTCATTAACAAACAAACCACATGAGTACAGTGCAAATAACACTTGTAAAGAGGTTTCATCTTAATGGGATCAGAACTGAAATTAAATGATTCACAACAAAATAGCAGCTGTCTTTGAAATAAAAATGTATCTAGCAGGTCTGCAAATCTCATATATTTCCACACTTCCATGCTTCAAGTCCTTGCCTAGCATCTGTAAGTGCTGGGGGCCTGACTCAGGCACTCAGCTGATAAACACACCAGCCACCAATGCTACAAGTTTATCAGCTGTTTGCTGTCACTCCCTACTGAACAACACACCTTGCATAGCAGGCCACGTAGAAAGGAACACCTGACCTAATGCACTTCTTTCAGCAGGTTAAGCAAACATATATATGCTCTGGAGCAGCCAAGGTGGGAGGACACTCTCTTTCCTAACTACTCCACTACTGCGAAGATAAATTCCAACAAGATAGGCAAAAAACCCCAACTGTGGTAGTAACTTCCTCTGTAGCACTATTTCCAGAACTTGTCTTTCAGAGTCTTAATGCTGTAGATTAATTTCTTAGGTGCCCTTGTTAGAGGATAGTGAACCATTATGTAATGATTATGTAATTTCAAAACTCAAAAAGACCACTAAAAAACTGAAAAGATTATATTTTACTTGCACAGTTGATAAAATAAAGTAGTAACATTATCAGTGTTTTGCCACTTCAACAATAATATTTTTTGAATGTGGCATGGTATAATTACGACACCTTATTTCATATAAACTGCCCTGCAGCACAGAAAGGCAGTCTTTTCTGAGGAAGCTTGGAGCCAGCAGTCCACATGAGAATTTTAGACAGAAAGATTATAATCTGCATAATATTGTCTATTTATAACAATTTTAATGTTGTCTAATTATAACCACTTTTTACTTCTCTTTTTTACTAGTAATGTAATTGTGTGAAGTTTAAGCAAGGAAAAAGTTTGTAAAAATAAGCTGAGCAGGACTTACTTAACTAAGCATCACATGGTATCTAAGATGTAGTATCAGGAGAATTTTTTTTTTTTATGCAACAGCCATCTGAAGAGCCTGTTGGATGTTCTGTCAGGAAGCTCATCTTTTCAACTGCAAGGTGGCTGAAATTTGGCTGGACATACATATCAGCTGTAAAGAAATAAAAGCGGGGGAAATAGAGTCTCCTCTTTGGGTTTTGATATCCAACTACTAGAAAATCATGATTAAAAAAAAAAGGAAAGAAAAAAATCCAAAAAGAAAAGATGTTGCAATAGGCCAAAACTCCTCCGTATGTGGAGAGAGGAAATACACAGGGGGGAAAGTTGGTCAGAGAGGCACTATTGTCTGTCATAGGACTGGATTTGTCTAAACTGTTGGGTGGCAACATTCAAAAATGATCAGTTTCTGAAAATTTGATTCGTATCAAAGAATCAAATTCCGCATTTCTGGAGTAGTACTTTTTGTCAGCTACAAAGTCAGGTGTTATGAATGCATAAGTATCTCTATAAAATTTCTAGAGAAATAAGCACCAACAGGGATGTATCACTGTGGAGTCACTGACTTGCAAGACATAGACTAAGAAGTAAATGGAACAACTACTGGTACAACTTACTTTTAGGCATGATGGATGACAAATGTCTTGCCAAATAACCACCAAACCTACTAGAGATAATGCTATGTCAGATATGGGTTTGGTAGGTACTCAAAATTATAGAACCATGGATCATATAAGATAAACTTGAATTGGATAAGAAGATGTAGCTCATAAAAAATGGAGAAAAAAATTAGGTCTATAACATTTTCTTTTTAGAAAGGAAAACTGCAAAATAAACATCTTGTTGATAAAGTCTGAAGGAAGACTTTAGAAATGGCTGGATAAGCCATTATTTTCAAAAAGGTATTTGAAAGTAAGCTAAGAAAAAAAAAAGAATATAAATAATATGAGGAAAAGCACCTTTTGGGGTCAAAATTCAGGTTTAGCTACACCCTAGAGAGAAATAAGGCACAAACTATGAAAAGGGAAGTAATTGAATAAGTAACAATTAAAAAAGAGTGAAATAGTGAGAGTGGTTTTGCAGTTACATAAGGGGGAGAGACCAGGGCAGTATGACTAAAAATTAAATAGCTTTCTATAGTTTTAGTAGAAAGAAGAGGTTAAGCAGAGAGGTAGGAACAGGATGGAATGGAAATGAAGATTTGGGAACACAGCTCACCGCAGCTGTGATTAAAATAAAACTTAAATCATTCAATGCATTCAAGACAAGGACAAAAGTGTGGGGGAGTGGTCAGCAGTAAAAAGCTTGGCACGTGAAAAAAGTCCAGAAGGACTTTTTTATAAATCTTTCCGTTTTAAAAAATGTTGCGTGACTGCAAAACAACATACTGTCTCTGAGGAAAAAGAAAAAGTCTAAAAAGACTGTTAGACTTTGTATTATGAAAAACTTTAGAAAAAAGACTATGCAATAGATACTTGGTGAAGGGGAATCACGACAGAGCAACATATTATCTCATTCTACTAAAATAGTAGATTTTTTTAAAGAATAAACTTGATTAAATATATAGTGTATCTCAGTACAACACATTATTTACTTATTATTTAATAATGTTCCACATAGGAAACTATTAGAATCATAAAATTTCGAGTGAGTAAAATTCAAAGATATGCATTAAACTAGACAAAAAGAAATATAACAATATTTGTCTATGAAAGAAAACTAAAGGCACAGAGGTCTGCCAATGTGGCCTCTTACCAATGCATTTCAGAGCAGATATTATTTCACTCATTTACCATGGCACAGAATCGAATGTTTTGGACTGAATGTCAAACAGACTATCAAGGGGAAAAATTCTGAAAATAAGTGAGACTGATACTAAACAGGATTAAAAGTAACCATCCAAATGCAAGATCAGGAACTTGGAAGTTATGCAATTTCTGGTGAAAACAGGGGGCTTATCAGTTGGTAATAGTGTAACAGGAGAAAGATTTAGATACCCTGATCTCTTTGAGGATGGCAATGTACTGCCACTACTACTGTGTTGCGCCACAAGAACAAATCCAATTCGAGGCTGTACAAGGAGCACTGATGCCACAAGACAAGGAAAAGGTCTTGGGAAGGCAACATCCGCACACAGTTCTTGGCTGCTGTCTTGCAAGGAACATCAGTTAAAACAGAAACAGATATGAGGAAAGAGCACTGTACCTGTTGGGGAATGGAGGCAAACACAACTTACTTGGTTCAGCAAAAGAAAGGCTAAAATGGAGTAGGTCTGCCACTTGTAAGTACTTGTGAAGAAGAGGTGCTATTCAAGCTAAATTATGTGTTAGAAGAAATCAAATGGCTCTCAGGAGTGTCCCAGTGCAGGTGGAGCTGCACTTGCAGAGGTTGCCTTGCACCTATTCTGCTGCAAACAGAGGTACAGCTACAGTGTCTGTCTTCAATTTACTGAAATAATTAAACATTGTGTTAGTGCACCAAAGCCTGCAGCCAGAACAATTCCAATACCCTCTTCCCACACACACAATACTTTCATTCCTCTCTTGACAGAGAAGTAAGTCCTTTGTCATTGCGTTTGAAATAGTCAAATTGATGTAGATTATTAAATCTTACCTAGCAGCTGACCTGAAATTGGAAAGAGATAATGGCTAGCAACATTGTTTCCTTGGTTTGCACAATAACTTATTTTAAAAGAGAATAAATACTGACTGATTCTGAAAAACTCCAACTTTCAAGTGCCAGAGCCTTTCTGTAAAAAGAAATATTGTCACTTTCAGAATGCTTCTGAGAGGGGGAAAAATACAGTTTTAATTTTCTTATGTTGTAGCATCATAGGGAAAGATCTCATTTCTTGTCGTATTCTATCCTGTCCCAAAATCAACAAATATCTTGAGCATTTAATACATTTATCAACTCTGCCATTTAAAAAGTACAGGAGAACCTATGCAGTGGTGTCAAAGTTATCTCAAATGTTGAGAGAGTTTAAGCAACCTCTTGGGTGCTTCTCCAGGTTGAAATTTAAGTTCACATCCATTGACAGAGCAAGAAATGAATCTGTTGCCTCCTCTCCCAGGGAACCATGTGCTGGTTTTGCTGGTAGAAATGCAATTCTTCTAGCAGTTATATGCTGTACATTTTCTCACCCTGTGAAATTTCAAAGGTTACTCTTATCAAGAAAATATGAGAAAATTATTAAGGATGCAATATGTCATTTAATGATCCAAACACACTTTTAGTTAAATTTGTCTGGATAAATTGATCCAGTCAGATTTAGTCCATACAAGTAAAGGCTCGAACTAATAAATACAAAAAAATTACTTCACTAATTTTCTTTTACTTAAGGTGAAGATTTTCAAGAGAGAGTTATGAAGTCAGTCAGCTCAGTATGAAATTTTGTAGGACTTAACTATTTAATTTATAAACCCTACTGAAGAATGCCATTCTGGATTTTACACCAGAAAATTTTGCATTAAAAAAAAAGAAAAGTCTTAATATTTTTTTTCAATGTACACAAGTGAGCATGCATACACACTCAGAGTCATACACACAACATGACACAAATATTTAGTATTATGCTAATTAAATCCACTAGTATCACTTAGATGGAAGGCATCATCAATGCATATGATGATCACAGGACCATTTCAGAAACACTGTATTATCTTGGTGATCCCTGCAATACAATCAGCCTTAAATATATGGTCAGAAAGAGGGTCGTCTGCTGAGACA
Source organism: Cephalopterus ornatus (assembly GCA_013396775.1). Classification (NCBI taxonomy): domain Eukaryota; kingdom Metazoa; phylum Chordata; class Aves; order Passeriformes; family Cotingidae; genus Cephalopterus; species Cephalopterus ornatus. Next base: position 13,187 of record VZRE01000784.1, read on the forward strand.
TCAATTACAGGAACTTTGGATAGAAAACATTACATCATATTGACTGGGAACAACACACCAGCAAAAATGGAAGGTTATTTGGTATCAGAAAAGCAAGGGTTGAATTTAAACTACTGCCTCTCTGAAATGTGGCAGGAAGGCGCTTAATGTCTTGTCATAGAAAATGAAGGCTAAAGGAGATTGTCACCAATTTTTACAAAGAATGGGTTAGAGAAATGCTATTTAAAGGAAGGGACAATGTGGGGGCAAAAATCTGTGTATATAAGATTGACAGGAGATAGATATATATATATAAGATGGTAAAAATATGGATTATTCCCCAAGGGTGGGGGAATATTGGGATTAATATCTGATCTCAAAAGTTATTTAGGTATGCAACTCTTCTCTATATGCAGTCACTGGGACTTACAAAAATACACTTCAGTTTATCAGGCCATGATGGGATTTCTTTCCCCTGAAGTATCACTTGATGGATTTCTCAGATCCAACAGTGGAAGCTGAGCATCTTCTCCATGTCTCCTCAGCTCAGTAGCATATCTTCCCTTTTGTCCTAGTGTGATTGCTGCCACCTGAGGGTGCTCCCTTCTAGCCCCATTGGGGAATGTATAGGAATAAAGAGAAATTGAGTGCTATGGATGGGTGGCTCTGTTTTCCAAAGCAAATAACCACATTCCTGTTATTTTTGTATGGTTTGTAAGTGTTGCTTAAGAGGTATGTAGGTAGAATGATGGGAAATTCCTTGTCAAAGGAAATTGGAATCAATATTAATACAAAAAATACATTTATGAAAATGAGCCACAGGACGAAAGGAGCTTAGGAGGAAGTGCAGTGAAATGCTGCCTGCTGACCCTTCCTGCCTATGGAAATCAAATAGCAGAAGGACTGTAGCTCAAGAAACCCCAGTTCCTCTGAGAGCTCAGTAGATTGTGTGTCAGAGGGGCTCCCACATCCCTTCATTATGAATATCCTCATTACACACAAACTTGGCGCTTCCATCCTCCTTGTATCCATTGGCAGGTGTGTATGCTTTCTTATGCAATGCGAAATTTTGTCTCTGCTTCCCTCTTGACAGGGATGGGAGGGAAGAAAGTGGGATTTGGGCTTGCTGGGAAGAGACCGGCCCTGATGGCATGGGGATATTTGGGGTTTGTGGCGCTGCAGCCCTCGCCACTGGGCAGAGCCCAGCAGCTCCTGGAGCAGCCTCCCAGACAACTCCAGTGTTGTCAAACAGCTTCGTGCAAATTCATTATAATCCCCAGGTAAACTCTGATTTCCTCTTTATCAGGTTTAGCTAGAAAAAAAATATCAATTAAAAAAGCAAAATACAAGACTTAAGCATTATTTGTGCCCTTAATTATCTCATTCTAGTGAGTATTGTAGTCCCTTTTCTGTTCAGAGCATTAATTATTTTCACAAATACAGCAAAAGTTAAATAATAAGCACCCAGGACTATAGAAACAGTACAGTGATCAAGATTAAATTAATATATAAATTTTATTAATGGATGATTTATACAACTCCATATATTTTAAATCAAACAAAAACCTATTTCTATCTTCTAAGGTTGCAATGAAAAATCTTTAACACTATTGAGAATAAATTTTATTAAGTTTAAAACTCCTTTTTTGCGGTAATGAGAATGTTGTGGGAATAATTTAATCTGGTTTGTCACGATGCACCTCAGCATGTTAAATAAATTAATAAATGACTATACATTAATCAAAATGACAAAGCTATGAAGAGCTGAGGATGTGAGACAATTCTGATCATAATATTAATTAATATTTAATTAGAAACTTAGGGGCCATAAATAAAATATCATAGGAGGGACATCAATGAAAATTGCTTTGAAAGTGTGTCTTAGTTGTATTTGCTTTAGGAAAAAAAGCCTTCTTTCTTTTCCCCCCCTCCTTCTTTCTCTTTTTAATTTCTTTCCACACTGTACATAGCAGTGACATCACATGGATATAAATGAGACCAAACTAGTTTTACTTCTTTTCCAGTTAGGGTGCTTGGAACTAGAATTTTGGTGTTCCCTCTCTAGCTTGAATGGCATATATATTTTTTTTTAGATTCCTGAATTCTAGACAAGCAGAAAAAAAAATCCTGAAAACAGCAGAAAGAGGGGTAGGATTCCCCTTATCAGAGGTCTCCCTGAGGCTATGAAATGCATTGGCATTCACCTAAAAGGACAAATAGAAAGCCTCACCAAAGGGGAAAGAACGGCAGCCACCTTAGAAGCAGCTTCAACTCCCGGTCATTACCATGGAGAAAATAATGTGGGGGGAGGTGGCACAGGAATTAATTAATTACTTAATTATGTAAGAAATTAATTAATTAATTATGGAAGAAAATATAGTCCAGTACCTTCAATTACTACTGATTCTAAATCAATTTGGCACACACAATGCAAAACAATTATTCCTCCAGTAAGACTCCGAAAGATAACCTTCTCCCCTGGACAAGGAGTACCCAAACACTGGAGGACACAGAGAAAAAAGGAATACCCTGTGGATTGCGGGCTTGCAAAAAGGAATCCCAAAATCCCTAATGGATTGCCAACCCACGAATAAATTAGAGATATTAATTCAAGAATGGTCAGCAAAGTTGTCCCTGCTACAGCCCCTCCCCTGGAGGAATCACAGAAAGGGCAGGTGACAGAAAACTCCTCTCTTCATCCCCAGCAGGTAAGCCAGGGGATGAAGGTTGGTTTTACATTAGACAGCTTACCAAAAGTTCCAAAGGAGACTTGTTAATAACCTGTCCTATTGGTCCCCACAAAACCCCTGTAACTTTTCTAGTAGATCCAGGAGCCCAAGTGTCTGCCCTGAGAATTGAAAATACATCTGCATGTGGAATCAGTCCCTCACTTAAAGGCACGTTTGTTGTGGATGCTTTTGGAAACACACAACCCCAGATAACAGCAAAGGTAAGATGCTGGTTACCAGTGGAGGAGAAAGCAGTTGAAACCCTAATGA
>VZRE01000786.1:0-72441 GCA_013396775.1 Cephalopterus ornatus
CGAAGCGTAGCCATGATGATGATGATGATTATTCTAACATTTTCCACCAACAAGGTATTTCACAGCTCTGAAACAAGTAAATACTCATTCTCATTTATTACCATCCTAGAGTTACAATTTTTCATATAGTTAATATAATTATTTAATAGAATAAGCAGATCTTGTAAGAGCTTAACAGTTTCTTGATCATATCAAACTAAGAGTCCAACCAGTGCGTAATACTTTCTCCAGCACTTTCCAGGATCAGACAGGACGAACAAAGAAGCAGAGTCTGAAGTGACAAAGCACACGGCCAAGACTGAAATAAACTGCTCACAGGGGAAGGTTTCTCTTCCCCAAAGAGCAGGAACCAAATATTTCCAGGCATTTCAAGAAAGCCCATGGGTTTAGAGTGCTCTCTCCCTCTGCTTTGAGATTTGACAGAGAGACTTTCAAAAGAGCACAGACAGCAACATGTGTCAAGCATTCTAAGAAAAGCTGACCACTCTTTCAGTATGTAAAAATGCAGGCAGAAATTTGGCAAGAGAAATTGTTGTGTGCATTAACAAGTAAGGAATTACTCGTCTTTTAAAATTCTGTAGCTTTCTCCATGTAGCCTGAAGCAAGCAAAGGCAAAGTGCTCCTGTTCCCAGGGAGCCTGACACAACACACACTTGTACTTTTACTACAGGATTACAGCCCTTGCTAAGTCTCTGGTAACAGTCTCATTTCTTACCAAAGCTGTTATTATTTTTGTTAAATAGTTTTAAATAGAAAATAACATACATTCTAGGTTTAATTATGTATGAGCTTAAGTATGACAGCACAACAGAAAGAAAATGGCATCTTGGGTAACAAAAAATTTATTTGATGCTAAAAATATAGATATTTACAGTAAAAGCACACACTATGCTATTTTGTTCCCTATTATCTGCCTTTAGCCTTCCACTCTTTTCCTCTGCTGTCTCCTCATCAAAACAAATTGGTGTCTCTTTTGGGGCCAAAACCAAGTAAAAGATTCTTTAATTACAGTGTAAATCCACAAAGAGCATTGAAGTTCAAGACATGCATCCAAAAATCAAATCTGAACAGACCAACTTAGCTATTCCTGGGAGGGAATCTTATTTACAAGAAAACATACTGCATCTAAACCAAAGTCATGGGGGGTGGGGGGCGGGGGTGGGTGGAGAGGAGAGAAACAACACAAAAAAACCTTCAGTGTTTCTTAATCCAGGCAAGGGCAGCCAGCACATGACATTTCTTTGGAGGATCTTGTTTACCTTTTCTTTTCCAAGGACAAAAAGCTGAAATAAAGGTTATTCTCCCCCCGCAAAAACCCCAAGTATTATGGCAGACAATATAGATCATAACTTGTCTTCATGTTTTATCATTAGCAAGGTAAGCTTTTTAATTTAGTTTAGAAAAGTAGATACAGAACAACTGCATCTCCCCTTCTCACAAAAGCACCAGAGAGATTATAAAAATCTCCACATTTTAACCAACTACAGCAAAAACAAGGCAGCCCCTCCCATGGCAGCAAGATCGTGCAATATGCACCGGTGAACTGCAGCACAGCCCTTCTGGGGATGAACTCCTCGCTAACGCCCAGAAATGGCACTAATGCATCACAATGCCTGTCACTGCCTTAGGTTCCTAAGATCCCAATTTGGTCAGCGGTGCAAATAGACTCCCATCTGCATCCTTAAAGTGACACTGTGCCATTTTAACAGGCTATGTTATACACATATATGTACTACAAAATAGTTCCATTGAATTATTTATAACGCCTTTCTTCTTAAAGAAGCATTTAGCAAGCTGTATCATTAAAATATAAGCAGCAGCTGCCTACACGCCCCTGTATAGCCCAAATTCGGAGTTTAGAAGAGGAAGTGATGAATGGTATTACTGGGGGAAACTGCAAGGGCAATTTTTGAGCAAACAGTGCAATTAATGGAAACAGAAATTGGGCTCTAGCAGCCACGATCAGAGTGCTACTCTTGCTAAAAGAGACACAGCTTTCAATGACTGCAGAACTTGGGGCACTGCCTCAACCACAGCACAGCGCAGAGCAGGTTCTGTTACATAAACACCCGAGAATCAGCAAATACAAAGGACAGGCATACATGAAGCATGATAACTGCACTACTTTCTTCCATCTGCCTTCTTTCCTCCATGCTATTTGCTCTGCTTTCTTTCTTTGCTTCCAGGAAAGTACAATCCTGGCAAAGGACAAGTGCCCCACCAGCACTGCCTGCACCAGCCAGGTGATGGAAATAGGTGTGAGCAGCTTGGGACAGAGCACAGGCTGAGTGTGGAAGCTATGAAAACTACAGCAAGTGGGAAGTTTATATAGGGAAGACTAGAAATGCATGGAACAGAGAGAGAGCCTCGACATAACCCAGAGAAAGCTCTTGAGGGATAAGCAGCTGTTTCCAGGGCGGATTGCAAACCAGAATATATCCGTCATAGGGATGTGTGGATGTCCCTGGGTGATCCATAAGGATAGTCCTGTGCTCCTCATAGTCACTCAAATTTAGTTAATGCGATCATAAACCAATGACTAGAAGGAACACTGTAAGGTTCACCCACGCACTTTTAATTTAAGATATTGGGATGAAATTTCAGAAGGTGAACAGAAGAAATTCCATGGAATGGTCCAAAAAAACAGTGCATCTCAAGGGTGGGTCATACAGCAGAGGATACCAGCCAGAAAGGCTAATAAAAACAGAGAAGCTATGAGATCCCAGCAGAACAGACACCTGTGCTCTCCTGGAGGTTGTCCAAGAGGATGACGGCACGGTACCACACGCCAAAGCAAAATCTACTCTCCATTATATAAGGCTTTTGCCCTTTGGAAAAACACATGACCAGCATCATTAAGTTTAGCGAGGGAGAACTTTAGAGAAGGCAAAAATCACTTTGGCTACTACATATAGATTGGGTTTGGATTTGTATTAAAAACTGTCTGGAAGAGATCAGGAAACCAAACATTTCTCTTTGATGTAGAGTCCAAACTGTTCTGGAGTTTCTTGTTAAAAGGAAAATGCTCTTTAGGCTTTAGGCAAAGGACACATAATGTCCTTCACACTTTCCAGCTAGTACTTAAAACTCTTACACAACACAATGTCAAATATACCAAAATCTAATTAAATCAAGGATGCAATGGCACGAACAGGTTTCATCTTGCTTGTATTTTTCTCTAATTCCAGCAACTAAGCTCCCACCTTCAGGAACCTACTTGTTTTTGAAAGGAAAATGAAGAAAACACACACTGTAAAAACAGAAATTTGTATCCAAGGGTGTCCAGCAAGTGCGGAAAAGAAGATAAAGCTCTGGGCTTTGCCAAATGGAGAAATCCTCTTAGGCCTGGAAAAATTCTTAAAGAATCAATGATGGACTAACACAAATTCTTCCATGTAGATGGATAAAGACACACACAGCAGCTTTCATAACACTTAAAGACCTTGACTTAGGTACGTGTACAGTCATTCTCCTTGATCACTTAAGTGACCTGATAGGGAATGCAAACGCTCATAATATCAGTTTCTTCCACTCACATATGCACTTTTCAGCAGAGGATTCTCAGATGAACAAAGCCCTGATCATCCCTGAAGGACATTATCACATGCGCAGCACTGCCAAAAGAACCAAACACCTCATATACTGAAGTCCCACTGAATTGCTGTTTGAAAGGAGCTATAGCTCTGTTCTTTTCCAAAAGATGATCAGCTTGAAGTTACTAAGAAACTACTGGGGTTTGTGATGGGGTTTTTTTCGTTATTTTTTTAGTTAAAAAAAAACAAAACTAAAAAGATAGACTGGTGTCCAACACTTAATAGCAAAGCAATAGAGAGCAGGAACTCAGCAGGGTCACAGAGCAAAACTGACCTTGGGGTTCCTACTGCTCCATGTCAGCCCATGTGAATTTACTGTGTGTTTTGGCAGCAGAGCATAGCAGTGGTCTTCTCCACTCCCCTCAGAATGACTTCATGAAAAACAGCAACAGCGGAAAGGAAAAGAGAATTCTGACACCCCTGAACAAGAGAAGGTGTAAAAGCTGGTCAGGAAGAAAACCAAGAGCAGATCTGGGGGCCCTGGTAACACACATGAGGTAAGACACACACTCCTGCTAGCAAATGCCACAGAAGGAAACAAAAAGTCCTCCCCTCAGCAACAGCAGTAATAATACCCTTCCAAAAACTTTGAGTCCTGTGATATGGTCTTATTTTATCTATCAAACCAAGATAAGCTAGCCAGCAAAAAGAATTGAAGCAACTGCAAAGCCCAGGCTCTTGTTCATGATTTGAATACCAAGTAGTCATATAGACGTCAGTCTGAGGTATTTCATACTGCCCCAAGTTATTTCTAAGCCATTGCCTAAGAGGCAGGTTGTCTAGACTTTGACCTGCTCTGCACTTGGTCACCAGCATCTGTGAAATGGAAAAAACAAACACGATTTTAACCTCTGGCACAGAGCACAGAAAGTAGAAATACAGAGGCCAGCACAGTCTCCTGTGCACTGATGTCTGTCATTTGGAGCAATCTCTGTTCTTTAATGATGAAGCCTTTTAGATCTTTACTCCCTCACCTCCACCTTCAGCAGCACAGTCCACAGTTACTCCCATTAAAGGACCTGGACCAAGACACAAATCTGGATAGCTCAAAGAGACCTGACAAAAAACTAAAAAAGGCTTCATAAACTGTGTTTCAGTGGGGAAATCTGTGGTTATTACATACAACTAGATGCCTGATACACCAGGCTTATGCATAGTGCAGCAGTACATCAAGGTCATGTAGTGAAATGTGGGGATGCTACTACAACATCTCCATAACAGATGAAAGTGAAGTCATGGTGCCATAGGCTGAGTGAGAACCAGAAGCCAAGATAAATACTGTGCTTGTCCCTGATACAGCTCAGGCATCATTGTAATAGGTGTAATTGCACCAAAATGGAAAGGGATCAAAATTCACTCTGCTGGCTCATTAAGTCTTCCAGCATGATCAAGCCCATTAGGAAGGAAAGCTCATGGTCATATGGAGATGACACACTTGTTTGGACGAGCTAGATTAGCGAGTTAGGTTCAGAAAAGTTATTGTGCGAGGCATGCGTGATCTCTCTAGGCTGACAGGAGAAGGAAGGGAAAAGAACATTGTATACTAACACAGAGCAGCCAACAATATCTGGAAATCCCAAGAAGTCACAAAGTTCTTACCGTCACATAGCATTGACACAGCTGTACTGTGAATGTGACCTTCCCAGTTCCCAGTCACAGAAAATATTCCAACCACCATGGGCTGGCCTGTCAGTGAGGGATGGTGTGGGTGGGTAAGCACTACCCCAGGAAGAGGTGGCAGTGCAAAGCCCAACCCCAACCACCCACACCCTCCTTAGCATTTATGCTGTGCCACCTTTGATCAAACCAGACTGGAGTAAATGTCCGCACACCCACCCTGTGGTGGTGCTCATCCAGCTACCAAGAGTTGGAGTTCACACAAGAGTGTCTCATCTTTCAGCAACAGCTGGCAGAGCTCCTCAGTCACCAGGACATGGGCTGGAGCAGGATCTGCTCCTTCAGAGGTGATTCTGGGGTCTGAGCGCCTCTTCCAGACCAGAGGCAGAGTCTGTTTGTTAAGCAGATCCAGAGTGATCAAAGTATGTAATAGGTCAGCATTTTATAACCAACCTATGCTAAATGCTAAAATGTAAATATATCTTTCTGTTGTGTGATTGTCAGACAGTAGCAACCAAAACTCAAGATAAAGTAGTGAAGGAATGCACCAAGTTACATGGATAGAGCCTTAAAGGTTCCAAAACATTTGGCTTAACTTCCTAAATGCCTCTTTCAAGCCCTGAATCATCACTGGAAATCAGATTCTAGAAGAGAAACTCAAGAGAAATTAGTCATACATTTTCCCATGACAGTCCATTACTACTTAGGAAGAAAATATAGTGTTTTCTTTATTAAGATAAAAATGAAGAATGGTTTCTCATCTTAAGCCTTTAGAGGATAGACTATTTCTGCTGCACTGCTGTTAAACCTGTTTTATAGTTCCACTACCAGGAAAAAGGAACATCACACTTACAAAATTATTGCAATTATCAGCCATTAAGGATACAGTTTATAATGTAGTACAAATCCCCTTATAAATTTTATAACTTCAGCTTTTGTTTCATTTTATCTCAACTAAGCAACAGCCTAGAAAGGAATGGCCTTCTTTGCACTTGAGCACAAACCACAAAGTATAAGAAGATTTTGGTTTTGAAGTATTTGCATACTAATCCCTGGAGTATTTAATGTCACCCCATGAGTACAAATATACAGATACAGTCACTTTGAGATGAACCCACATAACTTAAAAACAAAGATTCCTGAAAATATCAAGTCGCCAGAAAATACAATTGACATTTGCAGGCAAGAAAAAAAAGTAAGAATTCTGAAACTCTGAAATTTCAGTCCTGGTCTGATGTGGCCTCCCATCACGGGAAGCTGACATTTAAAAGACTGTTTAGAGAAAGCTGGATGATGTCTGTGCCCAAAGCCAATCTGAAGCCACACAGATGTCAGTGAAGCCGCAATCATTTGTCCTGCCAGGGGCTGTGTGATCACTACCAGACACCATTTGAAACAAGGAAACGATCTGATGTGGATGGGGCCGATTTTTCCCACTTTTTCAAAAACAATTGTTAAACTTAACAATGCTCTGTGACAGACACGGCTCCAGAGGGAACCGTAATTCTTCCTTAGCTGCAGAGATATCTCATCTTCATTAGGATCTGGAGCTCTATCAAGTGCATTTATTCAGAAATATTGCTAAAGTTCTTCTTCCAACAGCTGCCTTCACAGTTACATATGCAAAACAGTAGGCTGGAGTTACCCACTAACCTCACAAAAGAGAATTAGATTCATGTCACGTAGTTTGAATAGTAATTATAGTATGAACTAGGAATTGTTCATGGTAATAAAAATTGTTACAAACAATTCTAGATCCACAGAGTACTATGGATGATTTGTTATGACACTGAACAATGTTTTAAATATTGCACTGCCTAAATTCCAGCACACAGCACCATATCCAAATGTAGGGTAACTTAAATCTGAGTCACACCAAAGCTTTGCTTGACCTGTAGTATCTTAATTTAGAAATATGGGTACAGCCAATTGCCCACAAATGGTTTTGTCAACAAGGTCAATTTGATGTTTTATTTGAATTCTGTATAATTAAAAACAAATCTTGGGAGCTACTGAGAGGTTTTAGTCCCATAAAGAAAGTGCAATCTCAAAGTGTCAAAATGAATCTTGGAAGCATCACTAAAGCTGGATGAACCCAAACTGCAGTAGGTTATATCCAGCAATGAATGCAGCAGCTTGAACACCTGCCTCCAACATCAACACTCTTCATAATGGCACCTTCTAGGGAGAAAAATATTCTAGCAACCCAAACAAATACCATTTTCAATGGATATTTTTAGGCTTTAATCTACCTTTGGCAACTTGCTATTTTTTTATGATTCCTACTACTAGTTTTCTGGAGTAAAAATGATGGAAATATGTTGGTTTATTTTTGTTGCTGCTTGACAGCTAATCAAATTTGATATTTATATTGTACTGGGATAATGAAATGTCAAGACGGATATTATAAAAACATTTCTGGAGGTAGTAATTTAACCTTCAGCAATTCAATTTGATTCAATGGTGTCTGCACACTTGCAAATAATTTTATTTTAGACCCCTGAAACCTGATGGCAGAAATAAACCCTTTCCCTCATAGGTTATTGCATCTGGAGTGCCACTCGGTGGCCAAATACAGATACTCTTGTTGAGCAGATACCTACCTAACACCAGTCAAGCCATCTCACAGAGTCTACAGTTTGGGATATACTGGATTTGGAAACAGTCACTCTGCCATTACTCATATGACAGCCTAACACTGTCATAAGAATAAGAAACATTTTTATTTCTCATATAAACTGTGATCATGAGACTCTGGTCCTCAGTGAACTAAAGAATCTCCAACTCTACAAGCTCATCCTCTCACATCTCACTTCACAAAAAGTGCAGCTTCAGAGCCAGGCTGCAACAAATGCATCCTCTGTGCACCAAGCACAGAGAAAGACCTGCAACCCATCCTCACCAGCGGGTAACTTTGAATCTTTAGCACTGGGAAGCTTGTATTTATTTTTTTTAAACCTAAACAATCAAATTTCTTTACATAAACAGATACACATATTTTAAACAGAGAAGGATTCAGAAACTAGGGCAGGCAGGCAAATAGCAGCTTGTAAAACTGAGAGCGTCTTGTTAGGGTACCACTTGTACACTGCCATCACAGGAGAATAAATTACTATTTATTTATTTCCAGTACCTCATAACTCCAAGCCAGTGCTGAACTTGCATCACTCTGATCAGGCCAGTCTCAAGGACAAAGTACTCCCTGTACCATCAGAAAACTTCCACTTCCTCTTACTCAGCTGCCTCCCAGACACTGAGATGCAACAGAGATTTTTGTGTTCCTGCTTGTTTTTTTTTTTACAGCAGCAGCACTCACATTCAGTATAAGCACTACACAGTTGGAAGATGGTAAAGAAAAGATGGAGAAAATTAATTTATGCATGACTGACATCTTTCATCCTTCAGAAGATAAGAAAAAGTTCACTCCAAAATTAAAGAATTTCCTTACAATCAGCTGGGTTAGTTGCCCTGTTTCTTTTCCTCATGGATAATACAATATATGGGAATGGAGAGCAGAATTTAATATCTTGGATGAAGAATCTTAACTATAAAAACAAGATTTCATTATATTAAAAAAGTCAAGTATCCATTATTATTTTTACTGTAAGCTTTCCAAATTGCTAGCAAGCCTCCCAGAGCATTTTTACCTTTTGTTTTCTCTCAAGGCTAAATGTCTCATCGTACATTTAAGAAATTTAATCAGTCCACTTTTATATTGCTATCTGAATAAATCCCAATGAGATCAAATCAGCTGAGTATTCAGCATTCTTCAATAACCCATCCATACTGGTTTAAATAGATGAAAAAATACTATCTTATAATAACTTGACACCAGACCATAAACAACTGTCAAATATAACACAAGGCAAGAAAAGACAATGCATTCTTAATTCAACAAGACATTAACTCATCCTGCATCAATCCACACCACTGGGCAAGGCTCCTGTCCTGACTCATATGCAGGCATCAGCCTACAGGAACAAGAAACTGCCTGTAAAGCCAGAAGTTGCTACATGGGGGACTTGTGCCCATGTGGGGAAACCTCAGAGGCTCAGGGCTTGTTGGAAGGTGTGTTTACACTGCTCACTTCAGCTAAGCCTGGGATGCTGGAAATATTTACAGTGATACAAAGTAAGGTCACTACAACTGCGCCTGTTCCATGGCAGCACAAACACCTTTCTTTAAAAAAAAAAAAAAAAAAAAACAAACAACCAAGTACAATTTTTGAAAGAAATCTGGGAGCTCACTGTTCCCTATGATTTCATTGCATGAAGGGCCATGAGAAGCTGCTCTGGCATGCAGAAGGCTTTTTGTAGCACCATTTTCTTGAACTAGAAGTTTAGAAATAGTGACAGGGTGCTGAAATTACATCATCCTTCTGCAGAGCAGCTACTAGCAGGGTCCTAAAAGATGCCAACATTTCCACTGAATCAGCTACAAAGCCATCATCTGATTTTACCCTCAAAGTTACCAAAAGCAGTATATTCCAAATACCTTTAAATCCCTGCGTTCTGATAAAAATGTGGTTTGACCAGTGAACATCTGCAGGCAGCTGAACTTTGTGTTATTCAGCATTTGAAAATGAAAAAGGACATGATTTGCTGAGAGCAGGTGAGCCACTCACCTGAGATATGGCATGTGCCACAACCACATTTCAGAAGGCTTAAGTCCAATCCATTTCAAACTGGAGGACGACAGCAGTAGGCTGGGACAAGCCCACAGAGCTCACTGCCATGGGAACAAAAACCTGCTCTGAACTGGTCAAGTGCCTGATGAGTAGCAGCAAACTGAGCTCACCAACTCCTTACACTTTTCATAGGACTTCAGCAAACTGTTTAAGCGCAGGAAGCCACCACGTGCTCTCTGTGTAATAGAAAACATTTACTTTTGTGAATGATTATAAACAGAAGGCTCTTGAAAGAGCTTTACTCTCCAACAGAACCCCTTAAATATTTACATTCTGAGGGCTGTTGTGCAGTAAGGACTGTTCACTGCAACTGTGATAGATGGAGAGCTTGCTCACAGCACGCGGCCGTACCACACCTGTCACAGCAGTGGCTCAGCTCTGGAAAACAGGTCCCCACAGACCAGCTTCTGCCTAATCTACCCCTCAAATTCATTGGCAAATAAGCCACCTGTATCTTTTCCTCCCACGACACAGCTCAGCCATCATCTCAAATGCCTCTGAGCAGCCCTAACCAGAGACTGAATGCAACTCTGCCCTCCACATCACAGCCTTCTGGAACCAGCAGAAATAATTCACTGCAACAGAGAGATCTTCAAGCAGGGAGGAGGCTGGGGGGAGGGGGTTGTTTTCTTCTTTTTTCCTCTAGCAACTAAAGTTGGCTGTCAAAAGAAGCTGCTAGTACAGCCCTTCCTTCCCTCCCAAATGCAATTCTTATCTTGGTAAGCAAGAAACCTAAGATGAAAGGAATGAAAATGTGGAAGGAATGAAATAGAAACATTTGAGTCACTTCCGTGACATGACCAAAGCTTTTACTAATTATGAAAGTGTGCAATGTCCATTTACCACCATTTATTTAGAGAGAGAAGCAGACATTTAGCATAAGCAAAGAAAAATCCTGAAAATTCACAATAGGTGGTTCCTGTTCTGAGACAGCTCTAGTTTATCACTTTTTTTTCCTTTATTGCTATTTAATGACTCATATCATGCGACTCTTTTCTCATTCCTAATGTCTGCTGCTGAAGTCTCCTCTAGAGAGATAGTACTTGAATGCCTGAGGGAAAGTCAGAGAGAAAGATAACTGCAAAAAAATCATGGGAGTCATCATTTCCTAAGCCTGCATTGAAACAGATAAAACTTCCATTGCTAAGATTAGTTCATACAGTACAATATATGGGGAGATGGACAGATCTCTTTACATGGGATGAAAGGATGAACTTTTCCATCACATATATATGCAAACATATATGAAATAGCTTATTTAAAATCAGCTGTGATCCACAGACAGAAATCTAAGGTCTGAAATGAACTTGCTCTGTGACTTCCCAGCTGGAAAATCCAACTGATTGTCACAGAGAAAGTGCATCTTCTTTTGGGATAAAGCCAAGAACTGTAAGCAGAAAAAACAAAACCAGATGTTACCATAGCATATCACAGCATAGAGACCCATTAGTTACTAACTAATTTCATGCGCAATAACCTGCTAAACTAAAGCTGCAACTGTCACAAATGGTCCCATTCCTATTTCATCGTTACAGGTGATTTGATTCACCTTGGTTAAATATGAACAATACTATAATTATTGAACAAAGTTGTTAATCCCAGCTCATCACTTCCATACATTCCTCAAAGAATGCACAGCAGTCCTAAACATTTTGATATGGGCTGTTTTATATCATAGCAACTAATATAGTTGCCTCCTGCTCTCAAAGCTTTAAGTAATAAATCTGTTTCCACAAGTGTGTATAATCTCATTGCTGGCCAACATCTCTGACAGCACAGGTAGGTGAAGATGTTTTATACAGCACATAATGAGGAATCAGAGATCTATCCAGTGGAAATCAATAAAACCCACTAGGCTTGCAGAGATTCCTCAGGGATTTCTCTGCAGAATCATGGCTAAGAAAACTGAGGATATTGTAAAATCAATACTAGGGCATTTTCCAAGTGGGCAGATGACTTAATTTATAGCATTGCTATGACTTAGTAAAACATGAATTATGACTAAGTAAAAATAGAAAAAGTCTTTTTTAAATAAGCCTGGCTCATGCTCTTTGACAAGCTCTGCACAGCTTTTGACACCCAGCCAAGAAAATTGATATGACCAGGTCACATCCTCCCCTCCTGCCCACCAGCCCTGTCCCAGGGGCCTCCCTGCTGCCCTTCGACACGTGCTCTGCAGCACAGCATCCACCTGCCCTGCCTGGATCCCCACCAGTCTGGCTGCAAGGCACTCACTGGGGGTCACAGTGTGGGCACATCCTCTGTGCTACCCCTGCTACAGGGCAGAGGGGGATTTCCCAGACAGCAATCTGCAGGTAAACTGGCAGGAGAGCCGCCTATCAGCAATTGCAGGCCGAAAGAAACTCTGCAGAAAGTAGAAAATATTTTCCATGTTTTCTATCTTCCTCATGAGACTGCAGAAGTTACACACAAAAACCTCTGGCTCCTCCTGAGAAAAACTGACTGTGCTCAGTAGATAATGCCTTTAGAAAGAATGACAGAAGAATAGGAATACATTCTGCCATGGGCTGTGGCTGAAGCAGCAGACTGCCAGCCTGTTCATTTTCCAGCTTGAGGAACTGCTGTAGGAAATGCACTGCAGAGGTGAGCCCCAGGCTTCCCTCTTCTGCTGGGTCAAGTCACCGTGCAAGGACCACAGCCATATCACATGCACTGCTCTCCTGATGCTCCATTCACAACATATTCCCTACACAGTAGTGAAGGCAGAACAGAAATCTGCTGGGACTAAGATTTTTCCTACAGATTACTACTCAAAATTTTAAAGTCTAGCTTGCTTTGACTGTAGTTACCTATTTCCCCATTGCCTGCTGTGACTCCCAGAGCACTGACTGCATAGAGCTAGATGTGGACAGAGAACAGAGGGTATCCCTTCCTCCTCCAAGCACCAGCTGATGCTGTCTGTCCCAAGCAGCCAGCTGAAGCTCTACCCATGCTAAGCTTCCAACAGCATAATTAAAGGATTCTCTAGCTAAGCAGGAAAGCAATTTATCCTTGCAATTATCAGAATGCCTCACAAATCTTCCAGGAGCCCTTCAAACAGCACCAGATTTGCACTGACAAGAAGAGTAATTGACTCCACACTGGAAAAGGTGGAAAATTCAGGGATATGTTACACTGGCATTAATACAGCAGAGATGAGGTGCCCTCAGGAACACCCTCAGTCCTCTCCGGCATCAGGGGCAAATCCATTAATGCTTGGAAGCTAAGCTGCTGGAGATGAGCCCCTTGAAGTGTAGGTCTTTCATCACAGATGCCTATTGGATAACCATCGGTCCCTAATGTAAATAATGGATTTCCATTTCAATTGATAAGCATCATTTACTGTGCATCAAAAGGACCGCTGTTGGTAGAAGGGATTAGGAAATCAGGAGTTGCCTCAAGAAGGCCTCAAAGCTTTTCCCTGATGAATTTCTTCTCCCAAATTCCCATTTTTTTCTTATTTTTCATCTCCATAAACAACACTACTTTATCCACCAAGTTTAGCAAATTCAGGTAACTGGTAGGAACTCTCTTTAGGTGGGGGAACCCAGGCCCAGAGTTAAATAATGTTTTACCAACTTTATAATGTCATTAAAAACCAAGGAAAACATTTGTGTTAGCCATGACTTTGATGTGAAATGCATTTAAATGAAGTAGTTTAGGCTGAGCTTGGTGCAAAATTAAAAACCCCACAGGGGACACAACCACACAGGAAAGCCAACTCACTGAGCTTTGCAGAAATCATTATGGAGATCCAAGCAGAAAAACCATTGTGAACTTGATGTAAGAATGGCTAAATTACAAAGACAACAGTGAAATATTATAGTCAAAACACGTAATCATGAAAGAATTTAGGATTTTTCCTTGAGGCTGCTGCCCAGGCCCTCAGTGGGTCTGTGCACAGAATTTCTATTGTCTTCAGCAGGAGACTTTTGTTTGGAAGAATCACTAGCTAAATGATTATTTCATTTAGGTTTAAAGTGTTTATATTTACATACAGACATAAACACAAATACATGTATTTTTTTTTAAATCTTCAAAATCAGCCATTATAACAAATTTTCCCTAAATCATTACCAAAATAGAAGTTAATTTTCTAGAAATAAAGAATAAGTAAATATATATATATAAATTAAAGTACTTCAAACTTTCTTCCAGAATTCAGCTAATCTGCTAAATACTCCCATTTCTACCACTTTTCTTTTTCCTGAATCTGTTAGAAAGAAAGATAGCCTACCTCCTTTCTTACACAGTGAGCCAGAAAGCCATCTGGCCATATGCAGCAACACCTACTCTGATATCAGAAACCGTATTCCTCTTCATTTTGAAATGCAGCTAAAATAATACATTGCCATACCCTTACTGTGCACTGCAGGACACCTCCTCAGACCGAGGGGCTCTCATCCAGCAGCAGCCAGTGAGGCTGAGCACATTTTTTCCTACTTGTCACTCAGCAAAAGAGTGATCCAAAGGGACCAGTCTGCCCATCAGCTGCAAAGATCCCAGAAACAACGGTTCATCTCAGTCCACACTGAGAGTGAAGAGATTTGTGGCACTCTAGTTATGGTAGTTTTGAATCTGTGGAAGAGTTTTGATACTTTCTGAGACTACTAAGAATGTTAAAATTAAATATTTAATTACTATCAGTATTTTGTTTAGGAACTGCTCCTTAAATAAGGCCAAGTTACAGTCAAGCCAACCAGGGTTTATTCATTCGGATAACCCAATAACATCATCCTAGTGCTTTGGGATGAAGCAATTCCAACTGAGATCTATGGCCATGCTTAAGCCACAGCTTGCGGAAATAAAACAAGAAGAAAGGAAATAAAGGGAAAAGAAAAAATTACAAAAAACCTGAGAGTTCTAAATGTGGCTGCAATTGGTTACCATGGTCCAAAATTACATGCCAAAGAACACAGAGAACTGACAGCTCAGGTTTGCAACCTGCATTTTCCAGCAGCCAGAGCATGTTGAAATAGAAATAATATAGGGCAAGAAGCTGTTCTGCACGTTTGCATTAGCATACATTCATGCAGCCTGCAAACACCACCTCTGCTGGGTATATGGTGGCCATTTATCCTACAAAGCAAAAATCCTCAGCAAGATTAAAAAGAAGAAAAGACCCAAGAATAGGCACAGATGTTCTATCCGTGGGCAGCTCTAGCCATGTGCACAGTGCCATATCCATACTCCTGGTATATATGGTTATATGCAAGAGGAACATGGAGAAAGTATTGCATATGCAACAAAAATCCATAAGTAAAAATAGTTAGTCAAAGTAATAGTTTTTCTAAAAATACTCACTGTAAAAACAAATCTGTTTTGTTCTAAGCATTGTTAAAACGTAATGCAGTGCAAGATAAAGGAAATTAGAACAAAATCATGGGAAATTCAGGATCTAGAAATAGCAGTGTAATTCCATTCCAGATTTTGATTCAGTTATTGCCATGGAACAACTCCAGGTTTACACCATCCTGTCAGACTACAATTTGCCACCGTATATATGAAATCTTCCTCTGAGTCAGTGCAAAGAACCTCTACAAAAAGCCTGAAGAACTCCAAGAATCTTTGTAGAGCAAGAGAGGCTCAAAGGGGAGTCCAAGAATCCTAAGCAAAAATACTTTGCTTTGTCCAAGCATGCACATGTGGAAAAAGTGCCTCCGAAACAACTGTAGTTTGCAAAACATCAGCACACAGAAGTGCTGAAATTACCTCTCCACCAAAAGCAAAGCCTTTGCAGCTGCCATACCCTGTTCTGATCAGATAGAAATCTGTGTGCTGCAGTCCCTCCTCCTCTCCCGAACCTGGAGAGGAGGGAGAAGACAGAGTCATGACTCTTCTGTTTGCTTTTGGCTTTTCAGACCACAGTACATCGACTTCAGTCTTTTTGGAAAAAAAAAAAAAAGCTGCATGTCAAGAACCGAAAACTCCTATTCTTGACAAATGATTGCTTCCACCCCGTGGCACAGGGAGTGGAAGGAGGACTGCCTCCTCCTTACTAAGGTAGCTCCACAAAGCAGCTGTATTTTAATCAGCATTTTCTGCCCAGACAATACTTTTCACTGAGCACTGTTCTCCCCTAGAAGACTGTCCTGCAAGAACTACCAAAAATTTAGTGGCTTAAAAACAGGTTTTCAGGACCATTACATATGACCTTATAAACCTCCTGCCTCTGGCTTCGCAGTCTGTTTGGGTGCCAAGCTTAGCAACAGCAGTGTTCAGCAGGGACAGACAGGGAGACAAACAGCTCAGCCCTCCCAGCTGGTGCGAGCCAGGAAGAAATACCTCAAAGTTCTCTGTAAAGCCCACAGCAGCAGCTGCCCTCAGCAGTGCACTGAAGAAAGGCAGCTCCAGCCTCTCCAAGACGTGTCACTGCATGATGATCTCAGCCCTGGTACCTCAGGACTGCAATTCTGCAGTAAATGTGCGATCTCTTATACAAACTTGGAAGGTCATGATGTTTCTCTTGCTTACTGGTTTGCATGTCCAGAAGCAGAAAAGGGCACTTTCACACCTCTGCTCTCAATCTGAAAGCAACGTGAATGGAGAATAGACAAGCTCCAAAGGAGAGGTGCAAGGAAGGGCCTAACAGCCATTTTAATCAAGCAAGCAACGTGTTAGAGTACAGGAGCCAAACAAAACTCGGCAGACTTGTCAGACTTGAAGGGTATATTCTGCTCAGCTCCTTCAGGCCCTATCCCAACCCACACCCATGAAAGCCAACTCATGAAAAAATGAAGCAACATGACAGTGTGGGTGCCCTTGTTCTCCATCCCTTGTTAGTCCGTTCATGAGAGTTATCTATAATTCAACACACCCAGCTGACAGCAAATCAAGAAACACAGCACAAGAGAAAAGCAAAGGACACTTTCTCAAATGAAACAGATGTGCATAATAACAGCAGTAACAAGAGAAGACTGTGTATATGTGCTCCAGGTTAACAGACTTCTCTGTGAACTCCTTCCTGCCACTATTCATACTTCTGTAAGACAGGAATACAAAATTAACCTGAAGGAAACAGTCATCTCAAAATTATGATGTCCTGTCAGTTGTCACATAGCTGCACAGACCTTTCCTTCCATGTGGGCACTCAACAGCTTCTTATTTCCATCTCCACAAACAACATCCTGTTCTGTATCACGTCTAAAGCACATGCATAATAGGCTCATACTTCTGTGGAAAAAATTGCTTTTGCTTCTATAAAATCCTACATGTTTTACAGTTTCCTTTGTTCATTCACCCTTCATCATCAGCTTGACTCTTTGCTGTGCTGTTTGAGCTACGGGAGGGGAAGTGGGTGGAAGAAGAAGGTCTGGGGTTGGCTCCAATTCACCCTTTCCAGCGAAAAGAGCCTGAAAATAGTTTGGGTCCTGCTGCAATAAGTGCTGTGGAATTGACATTGCAGGAGTCCTAGAAAAAAGTTTTTTTCCAGATCAGCTTGGCAACTCAGCAGCAACATGCATCATTAAAATCCCCACATTTTTCCATCTAATCAGTAGAGATATGTCTGCCTCTGGGGCCTCATGTTAGGAAGTGTATTATAGTCTGAATGACTGGGGGCAAGAACCTGTTTTCATTTGAATTACTTGCTTAAAAGTCCTGCAATTACCCCTGCTGCAACCTTCTCAAAAAACATGCAGCATTGACTGCAAAAGTGAATGAATTACACAGTGGTGACCCTTGTTCACAGGCCTTACAGAGAAACCAGCTGACATCCATGAAGTATCTTCCCTAGCCTAATTCCCATAGACTTCTTGAAACTGCATTACTGAACTCATACACTGGATAAAAAAGCTATGCCTGCATGTGAAAATAAAACCTTATTAAATCATTAGTCACATAGAGTCTTAGAACATGGCAGAACAACATAACTATGTTATTTGTAGCTGTTTCATAATTGGACACTGCCTGCAGTCAAAGGTGATGGTTTGGGTCAGTGCTGGATGGCCAACTTCTTCCATGCACAGCACAGGGGCCTCCACCATGGTGAAAAGAGCTCCATGGCAGAGCAGGAGAACTGTCCCACTGTGTTCCCCTTGAGGGGCTGAGACAGCACACCCCATGTGGGGCAAGGGTTGTGACAGCGACTGGAGTCAAAGCCACAAGGATTATTTTAGAGCGTACTTGTTATTCGTGGTCAATGTACCTTTACTTCTCTCATCTGCATGGAATTGTTGCCCCTTTAAAATTTGAAACTTAGTACATTTTATTTCAAGATGACTTTACAAGGCCTTCTATGTGATATTAATTTCAACAGCCCTCTAATATTGCACAACAGTCATATGATCCAATGTGTGTGTTTTATGAGACAGACATGACATATGAAAATTAAAAACAGGTTCTTTGTCTGGAATACAGAGAGAAACTTTAGGGGAAAAAAAGAAAAAACAATGAGCGCGCGTGCCCAGAGATCAGGGTGGAGGGAAAAGGGGAGGAAAAAACAGGATGAGACATCAGACTCAGTTCATCCTGCCCAGAGTGAAAACAGCTTTCATCATTATGAAAGACAATTAATTTGCATAAATTTACTGCACAATCCAATTGAACTGTGCTGCTGCATTTCAGGACTGGCACTGGAAGTAAGGATTGCTGTGCCTATAGCCCAGTCCTTTATCAATAATTTACAATATTCCCTTCTGCAAGCAAAACTTTGTAATTGCCTTGCATTTCAAATGGTATTTTCTATATGTATTAAATCCAAGGAGAGATACTGAGAATCAGGTTTTAAATGTGCAGGATTTAACATTTATTTTGTAACACGTGATCTCAGCACTCTGTACGAACACAGAGGTATTTCCTATGGTCAACAGTATCCTTCTTCATGTTCTGCTTATCACAGAGGATTCCGAGGTATTTCAAATATCTCAGCCCTGATCTGAATGCACTTCTCATTCACACTCACCCTCCAGATGCATGACTGAACTATTTACGAGACCAGCAGCAGTTGCCGTCATTTTGGTCTGTTTAACTTTGAATATATTTGTATGGCCATGTATGCATCATACACTATACTGGGAACAGCACAGGCAGAGCAGGACACCTCTACCTAAGGAACAGTGCACAGCAGATACCACTCTGAGTTTTTGCAGAAGTCACAGCTGGAAAAATCACTTTTACTTTGCCTGACAGTACTGGCTGAGACCAAGAGGCTCCCTCTTTCAATCAAGCACACTTCCTCGGTCAAAGGGTTATAAAATTAGGTAATTTTACAAAGTTAGGTAACACAGCAGGTGTTATATTTACAGCAATGTGAGCATGAACAGAAAGACCTGAGGTAATCAAATCTCATGCTTGAAGGATAAGAGGATTCATAAGATGATCACCAGCTGAGATCAGGCACAAGCTACTTTATCCTACACCCCTTTAGACACCAAGCAATTGGCCAGGTGCAGGGCCTGTCTTTTTGTTTACTTTTCAGCTTCTCCTTCTTCAAGGCATCCACTGCTGGAGGTCAAATACAGAACAAGATGACAACCCAGGTGCATTTGTTTTACCTCATATAAGCAAGGTGTGGATGAGACACAAATATTTCGGCTCGTAGAGATAATGGGGAGGCAAGCCTGGACTAGCCAAAATGCTTGTACTTCTCAATATATCTCAAACACATACCACAGGCTTACATAAAACGAAAAGCACTCCTCCAAACATGTGAATGATCCTTCACTGTTGTTCCCTCTCTCATTGGTAATATCCCTAGAGACAGTTAGTAACATTCTTGAGGTAAGATTATGTTCCATTGTATGGAGAGAGACTATTTCTAAAATGAGTTCACCTCTGTGGGATTTTTTGGAACATGTAATTTTAAATTAATACCATCACATTCATATGCATTTTATGACAACCTCTCTTGAAAAACACATTTTTAAATATAGATGTTGATTTTATGGGAAACTGAATGCCAAGAAATAAATAAGTATAAAAATATATAACAGAAGAATAAAAACGTTTCCTGTGAGTGAGAAAAGCCTTTGGAAAGAAACTCCTAAGAGGCCATTTTTATAACTTCTGTTCTATCAACTACTCAGGACATGCGATGCACAGAACATCAATGGGTTATGCCTGTATATGCAGTTACCCCAGCTGTAGTTGCCAGAGAGTACTTCCACCAGTAAACAACCACTACTGTGCCTGGTTGGGCTCTTGGCACACACAAATATCAAAAAATGAACAAGTACCTCAAGAAATATCTGATCACTGTGAATTTTTAAACTGCCTTTCTCAGCTTTGCAGGTTCTCCTTTTATTACCTTTAATGAGCAATTTATTTTCATTTCTTTAAATATAAAAAAAAAATATGCCAAGGTCAGCAATCTGCTTGTCAAAGGTAAGCTATTTAATGGATAAACAAGGAAAAAACAAACAGGAGGCATAAAATGCAGTAGTACCCTTCAGCCAAATCCAACTACTACCAATATCAAAGGAATATTCATCATGAACTTCAGTTAGGAAAAAAAATTGTATCTAAAACTACAGTTAA
The DNA here is from genome assembly GCA_013396775.1 of Cephalopterus ornatus. Taxonomy (NCBI): domain Eukaryota; kingdom Metazoa; phylum Chordata; class Aves; order Passeriformes; family Cotingidae; genus Cephalopterus; species Cephalopterus ornatus. The sequence continues at coordinate 20,374 of VZRE01000786.1, forward strand.
AAAAAGCAGCTTCCAGACAATGATAGAGCAGGGGAATTGACTGTATGAATAGGAAAAAATATAAGTAAATTAACTTCATTGAATCTACATTCATTGATAACCAAGATCATGACTAAAATGCTTGCTTCATACTCTCTGCTGCTGCTAGTGCAGATTATCACAGAATGATACAGCCTGGTTTTTCTCATCCCAGAAGAGCAATCAATGTCTGCTCCATCTAAAGAAAAAGACAGTGAAATAAAGGCAATAACCAATTTTCTTCATGGTACTCTGTGAAGAGGAACAAAAGGTCCCCAAGATAGTATTATTTCTGTGGGCTTCAAAAGAAAAAAGGAAAATGATCCTTATAATGTTTGGAGTTTATTTTGGTTTTTTAAAACAAAATAAACTGGAAAATTGTTTGTTTAAGCCAATCTTTTGGAGAACTTGTTAAAGGATCATTCATATATATGAAAGTAACATCTCCAGCCAATGCTACTTGTCCATGACAAATCCATATTGCTCATACTTCGGCAAAAGTGTCTTGATCTGCTTTGAGGCAGGTGCCCATTTTAGTTGTCTTGAAGGATGCTAAAAATATCACCTAGTAAACTGGAATTGTTCTTGTGTGGATACAGTCTTTCATGTCTATATCAAACTCCGAGGAAATACATGAAACCTGATTAAACTTTGCACTTAAATGCAGGCAAAGGTAAATATAACATAATCTGTCTTATCAAAATAATGAAAAGAGGGGGAGAAGGGGGCAATGTCCACTTCTGTCATCCCTCCATATTGAAGTGAACCAGGTAAATCAATTATTCTGATTCACCTTAACTTTGGTAAAATGAAATAACTTCATTTCTCACCACAAGGAAACCATGAGGATTTACTCATGGTATCAGTACCAGAGTGTTCTGCTATATATCCAGTATAAACAAGCATAATTACTCTCCTAGTTTTTCTGTACAGCCTTTACAAAATAATGCAGAGATGGTCAGGGTCTGTATCCTCAATGCAAAGTCTCAAATCTAAAGGCAAGAAGTGGTTGGAATAGAAGATTTGTAGGGACACAGTTTTAACACTGTGAAACCTGCAACCAGCCTCACACCCATCTCCTGCCCAAACCACTGACAGGTGTGCAAGACAACTGGACACAGGGAAAAGTCAGGGATATAGGCATTATTCACCTTATAAGGGCCTCAGAACAACAGTGGCCAATACTATCTTACACTTCTTTTATGTTTAGAAGGGAAAGAATGAAACACTGGATAAAGTTAACACTGGTTATATTATCTGTGAGGAACGCATGAAGTTTTGGGGAGTTTCATTTTCTACTAAGATCCCTGAATTTGACAATTGGGAATAGCAGCCTGAGCCATATCTTTTTTTATATGCTGAACAAGCATCTTAAATATCTTATATACATATTGATTATGTCAAACTGTTCCAGACATGAAAAGACCATACAGCTTGCTTTGTGCTATACAGCAATGGTCACAATCATTTATATGATCTGGACCCTCAGCGAAAGAAATTCAAAACAGATTTCACTTGGTAGAATACAAACAATATGTTTCCTATATTACACGAAATGCAGCTGGCTTTATATGTAACACTCCTCTCATCTTGGAGGAACTTACAACTGTGCTTTATATTGCAGTGGTGGGATATCAGAGCAATTCTACATGTTTAGTGCAGTTGCTGTGGAATTATACTGCTATAAAATGGATAGAGAATTTGCTTATGCATATACAGCACTCTATTAAAAATATCTTTTAATATCTGTATAATCAGGCAGCACTTTCACCATCAGCTGACACATGCACCCTAATACATTTCATGTTATTCAGCTCATCAGCTTTAGGAGAATTAATTGAAAAGATAGCCCTGAGACGTGAACCAACACACCAGCTTAACCAAATGCGAGGGTTAAACCACAGGGCATCTCCAGCTCATTCACAGTGATGATCCTCATTTATACCTCCTGTCAGCTGGAAATAAAGAAACACTCTTTATACCTTGAGGCTACGGTCAGGCATTACTACAGAATAATTTGTCTATATACTGTCTGATTTCAACAGCAGCGATGAGATACTAGGCAACTAGGCAGTTTTTTCCTATTAATTCCCTGCTCCCTTTTTAACAACCTTCCTGAGGTAGGAAAAAAAAAAATTGTACAAGTCCTCATCACCCTGGAATCTTATACAGAAAGGCTCTGTACTTTAGGGATGACATTTCTGACACCTCCCTCTCAACTACAGCCTGCAATCTCTCACACTTCCTTCCCACCCCACATGTGACATGGACTGAGCAAGACACAGAGCTCTCGTCCAAGGGTCAGATCACACCACTGAGAAACTACTGGGTTAGCCACATATTTGCCTGTTTTAATTGCACTTTCTTGGCCTTTAAAGACTATGATGGAAAACATACAGCAGCTTGTTTTAGGTGAGTGCACACTTCAGAGAAAGTAGTGAAGGACATTTGCTCGTTTTGCACACTGGGTCGAATTTGGCACGCCGGCATTTTTGCATAGTCATGCTCTTAGAAGAAGAAAGCATTTATTAAAACAAACAAACAAAGTAATCCAGTCTCTCTTTTTTCTTGAGAAGGCAGCAAGGCTTTCTCACATGTACTGAGAAATGTCACTCTTTGTCTGTGCACTTATACAAGAACATCAACAATTCACTTGAAGTAGAGAAGTCAATTAATATACAAATTACTTAATCCTTTGTAGTTGTCCTTCATGTAACAAATCTTATTTCTGTCCTCTACACTGTTTAAAGGCATTGCTTCATGAAGGATGTTCTAAAATGTACTACATAACCACAGCTGTAACTTTTATGTTTAATTTTGGGTTCCCTTCTGAGAGAAGGTAGTGCTGCCTTGCAAAGACAGATAGGATGGGACAGAACTGATTCACTCTGCAATTACAGATTAGTCACTTAAACCTCCCCAATTTCCAGTCTGCCCATGTGTATAATGGTGCAGCTCTGCCCAGGATTGTTAGGGGGATTAACTAAGTGACACTGAAAGGCTTTGGGACCTGTTCAGTAAAAATTATTTCTATAAAAGTACATATGCATAAAGTGCTAATTGATGCCAGCTGGCCTTTCATCCTGGGCAGCAAAAACAACTTCCTACCACACACATTTCCTTTAGTGGGCACCAGAAGCATATTTTTTTCTTTCTAAATTCCTGGGGTTTGCCTTAAAACACACAAACCATTTGATTTTCTGGAATGCTGCATTATGAAATTGATGCAACAATGTATTTCAGCAATTACCTTGATTAACCCTGCACAGACAATAAGTGAAAACATTGTAACATCCTTCAAACTGAGAAACGAGCCCTATTTGTAGTGCACAGCTCTACATTCAGCAATTTCCATCTTTAGAGAGTCTGCAGTGTCCTGTTCATTTCCTATACAAACCTGACAATCGATTTACAATGGCCCTTGAAATGAAGCAGAAAGCTGCTGTTCCTGGACTGGCCTTACATGACAAGGCACATGAAATAAAGATATATAAGTAATTATTTTTCATTTGATTTTCCCTCTGTGCTGCAAGCAAACGTGTTATCTGGAGCCCCTCCCTCAGCTGCAGAAACTTGGATGTGCTCCACCTGTTTATATTTGCTGATAGATGCCAGAGGAATTTTCACTTCATCTGTTTCACAGATGCTCAGACTCTTTTTTCTCAAGTCACACCATACAAAAACGTCTCCAAAATAATTAGCAGGATTTTAGTCGGCATGACTGTGATGGCTGCACGTAAGGTAAAGCTCAGACAGCTCCTAAGAAACTGAAGCCCTGGAATGAGTGTCTGGGACCTTAACAGCACTCATCTAAATCTTACTGCATGACACATTTATAGTTTTTCATGTAGTCAAAAGGGCAAAGGGCTTGGTATGCAGAAAGCTGCTACAATGTGAGAAACATCATGAACTTCTATAACCTCTTGTACTTATACGGACATGAAGGTAATTGCTAACAGAGAACAAACATGCAGCCTAACTCAAGGAGGGGGAAAAAATTACAGAAATATCTCTGTAATCATCATCTCTATGTCTTGCTTCAAATAAAATTCTCCATCTTACTGAGGAATCAACTGGGAAAAAAATAATACTATAAAATGTGTTGCAAAGTAATATTATAATATTTAATTGAAAGATGCCCCTCCTTTGGCCATTTGCCTTGCAGTACAAATGTCAAGTGGGGCTCTTAACCATCCCAAGCCTGCTCCTGCCTCCCTGCTCTTCACCTGTCCCCAGCAAGGCCCCCATCAGCCAGTCATACCACACTGAGCCACAGGCAGAGGATGACAACTTGACTGCAAAATGAGGGCAGGCTAACAAATCCGAAGAGACAGCAAGGGCGCCTCATGATGTTTATCTAGGCTCATGCTACCAAGTCCAGGGGATAAATGATCTAAACTTCTCTGGTTGCACACTAGACTTTCAGAGAGTCCTCTAGTGTCACAGTGGAGGACTTTAATTGAAATCCTTTTGTCTAAAATTATATCCTTTGTCTAAAATTCCTAAATTTAATTTCCACTGCATAAACTCTTGATGAGAGTATTTCAAATGACCGCAAGTCACCAGTGTCTGATTTCAGGCCGATGGTGACATTTAAATGCCCTTGAGAGGGCCAGCAGGGGGGATCTAAGGAATGGGATGGCTGCTCTGGCCAAAGCCACACCAGTGGGCTTTTGCTTTCTTTCGTTTCTTTTTGGAGGGCAGGAAGGGCTTACTGCCATTGGCTTAAATTATCAAGATGACAAATGCTCAGAAAAGCTGTGGGTGCTCACACAACAGCCCTCAGGCACAGGCAGCTGCCCATTTTGGAGATGGTGAGACACTTGGGAGCACACACGGGAGCCTCGGGACTTGTCCCGTTCTGGCTCTGGCCCCTTGCTGTGGGCACTGCCAGGGCCAGGGTCAGAACCCTGAGTCAGAGAGCAGATGCCAGCAAGGGCCCTTGAGGCCAGGACAAGGTGGACACATCCTCACTCTCCTGCATACCCAGATGGCAGCAAGGACTACCCAGCCCCAAAGGATCCTGAAGGTGGAGAACACACAAAAAACATTCCCACTTCACTTGACAGAGTCAGGAACCCCTGAAGAACAGCAGACCTGTCATAGCCCCACCACAGCCCTGAGGCAGAGCCCAGGGAATGGCCCTGGGTGCAGGGAGGTGACAGCCATGCTGGGACTGGGGTGAGCATCCCAGGGAGGCATACAGACATCCCAAATCTGTGGTCTGTTAAATTCCTATTTAACTGATTTACTTATTTCACCCAGCCTCACTCGCCTGTGACAGTACCACACACAGAACCTCAGAAGTTGACACAACTGCAGCTGCTGAGCAGGACCAGGACTGAGAAATCCCACCCCATGTTTTCCTGGCCAGCTCTTATTTAGTGCTTCATGAACAAAACCAGAAAAAGGACCACATTTGGACCTTAGATAAACATGTGCAAGAGCATTCTGTGGCGCAAGACAGCAGTGTCAGGCAGCCACAGCCATGCCCAAGGCAGTCGGGGCAGGGCAGATGGTCACACCAGTGAGTGCCTTGGGGGCTGTAACCACTCAAAGAAACTCCATGAGAGGCCACACAGTACCACCCAGCCCAGTAATGCTCAGCAGCTGCTCTGGTGCCATTCAGGCCCCTCGCCCCCAACGGCAGCGGGGCCGGGAGCTGGGATGCACAGACACGCACAACCTCAGGGGTGGAACAGCATGGAGCTGTCACTGAAGATGTGCCTCCCACTCCAGCCAACACTCTCACCCAATGCCCCATGTTAAACCCCGCTTCAGAGCACAGCTACAGCAATAGTCATACACCAGCCCCTTGTCTGGGGACAAATTCTACCCTGAAGACACACACTGTCTGCATAAAAGTGATAACATTGAACAAAAATCTATATACACAGATTAGGAAAGTCTTGCAAAACAAAAACCTTAGAGTAAGTCACTGGTAATTAAAGTTATTCAGTTTATGCTAAGAAAGTGCTGTAAACTGTTCCAAACTTAAATTATATATACAATATATTTCTTAGATGTATATTATATTTCCCACTTGAGAATGCAGAGTGACATCACTTATTAGGCCTTGTATGAAGACCTTCAAATGCAACTCAAGGCAAAGCTCTGGGGTGAAAACATACCTTTCTTTAAATCATTATCAAGCTGTTTCATAAAAATGATTTCAAGAATTACTTAATATTTTTAGCATTTCTGCCTAATTACAAATGACAAATGACACTAGTTCCCATATGCTGTACTCAATTACTTTGATTTCATTAACAGACTGCTTTCAATCATTAGGAATTCCAAGCCACATGTCAAACTAGAAGGCCAAATTCTTAGATGATATAACTTAACATGGCAGTTCAGTCAAAGGAAGTATGCCAATTTATACCATTGCAAAGCCAACCCAAAAACTGCATCCCCTTAACAATGATTCCCACAGGGATTCTGGCCACTGTGGTTACAAATAGCTGACAAAGCTGAAGTGCATTATTGCACTATTTGTAAGAATGAGTCAGACATCAGCACAGGCCAATTACTCCCAGCCTACAAATAATTCAGTCCAAAAAGCGGCTTCTATAAAGAACTGGAACCAGTTTGTTTTCTGCCCATCCTGTCCCAGAGGATACTCAGAATCAACTTCAATGACATTCTCAAAAAAATCACAACAGACATGCATTATCTTACCTTATTTCAGTTTGTATTTTCCCTATCATCTCTCCCAATTTACTACTCAAATACACCAGGCTTTACAAAGATCCTTCTCTAATCTTGGAGATATTAATTTAATTTTGTTTCTGGCTTGAAGTTTTCTTTTCCCTCTCCTATTTTTTCTCTGCTATTGAAAAATAAACTGGGGGATAGGGGAAACACACAACAAATAGTGAAATAAAACAAGTTCCTGAGGATGAAAAAAATCCCACTGAATAATGACTCATTCACAACTCTTTCTCTGCAAACAGTCAACAAATCTTCAGTGAACTTTCTAAAATGAAGTTATAAAGACATTTTGTACTTGCTCTTCCAAAATTTTCTCATTTAAGTTAAAGTAGCTTCCTTCTACTTTAAACGTTTGTGTATGGGCATCTATTAAAGGTAAGATTATCTACCTCCCAAGTCTGGGATTATAAAGTGTAGGTCACTACCACGCCATTTAAATCTTGAGAGCACTTTAATCAAAAGATCATGTGATCATGGCTTTAGAGGTGAAAAAAACATGAAGAGCATAATGAATTAAGACCATCTTTTAGCTGATTAACTCAGTAATTATTTTTCCTCAGTGTACTATGCTCTAGCAATCAGAAAGCATCCCTGATATCTAACAGGCAAATGAACATCAGCTTCCAAAAAGGGATAGACTATACCCTTGGTGGGTATTAAACAGTATTGTGTTCCATCAATGTTAACAGGACACTACAAATTCAACATTAGTTTTTCATTTACTGATAAAACATGATAAACTTAATTCCAAATTTACATTGCTGCAAAATTCAATTTCTTACTTCTGTGGTAATATGTATCATTTGATAAGATCTTGCTGTGAAATTACTATAAGTGAGTACCAGAGATTCTTGGGTTAGTAACACAAGGGAAGTTCTTAACTGAGGAGTACTTACTCATTTTCCAAACCAGACTGTAAACTTTAAAATTGATCTGTCTCCTTTCTTAAAGAAAACAAACAAAAAACTACCCTCATGCTTCTTTTGCACTTGTTGTCCCTATACAACCTAGAATCTCAGAGAAGAAAGCTTATTGAATTTCCACAAGCCTGAAATAAAATATTCCCGATAGTTTACAACAGATCAGCAATAGATAATATATATCAACCCTTAAAGTTGCCCAGAAGCATTTTAATGGTTATTGTCATGAACTTTTAATTAACTGTGCAAAAAAATAATCTTTTAATGAAATAAAAAAGATGTTATTAGTCTCAGACACTACCATTCAACCCCTGGAATAGAAAAATTTCTTTCCTCTTCTGAGCTAATGTATTCATACATCATATTGCATTGCAGACTATACTGCAGCAGTACAAGGAGAACAGGATTACTTCTGGGACCAACTGAAACAGAGGTGGCACACAGAACCTTCTTTTCTTTGATGAAATAATGTATTTTGGACTGCAACATTAATCTACATTCCAGCAGCCTGTGCACCTATGAACATGGCCAATGGTACCTCATCTACAGAAGAATGGATGTGTAATCCAATTTCAGCCTCCTTCTTTGCCAATGTCATTTGCTCCAGTGGGAAGCTTTCAGCACACAGGATTGGCCCCAAAATAAGAACTGCAGGGTTTGGGCACGGTACAGCTGTAAGCAGAGATTACAAATTCCCAAGAAGGCTCATGTTGGCTCAGACTAGCATGAGCAGTGGGTACCCAGTGCCAAATGCAAATTTTGCAGTATTCTAATGGAAATCAAAGAAACAATATCCATGGCTTCAGGGGAAGAGCCACACAGAATACCTTCACAGAATAAGCACACGTCTTTGTTGTGAAAAAGCACAAGAAAAAAGATCTGCCAACACCTCTCCGGCACATTTCATGTGCAACAATAGGAGGGAGCAACAGCCACAGAACCAGAAGTTCTTTGGTTTTGTTAAAGAATAACTTCATGTGCTATGAAGGAAGGATGCCTCCTCCTCCTGAGAGTCAGCTCACAGCCGTATTCCCCAAGGGCCAGGGACAAGCATCAGCTTCCCTGTGCTCTCCAGCAACACAAATCACAGCTCCATCCTTACACTGCGACAGCCGCGCCAAGATGGAAATATTTCTCAAGGACATCCTAGAACAAAACAATTGACAGTGACTGCAGCATCTGCTCGGCGTAACCAATATAATAAATTTCAATCTAATTTTAATTTTTATATGTCTAAAGCTATTAGGCCTTAGATATTTGAACCTTGTTATGGAAGCAATTAGCTCCTATGACCAGAAGGCTTTGCCTGAGCAACTGTGATGAGCACAATATTTTCTACAGCATAAATAATAAATACCCTGACATATCTGTAACTATCTAGGACCTTACAATTGCCACTGAGCTTCATACTGGTATTCTGGCTTTGTGCCAGACTGCAAAAGCTAGAACTTACTGGCATACATTATATGACATTGTATACTTGTGTAATTGAAGATTATCTCCTAAGGTATTCTGTAAATTTAGAATTTCAAATTTTAAATATTTCCTGCTGTAAAGAGATTAAAATGGTTTTGAATATTTAAATATTCTTTCAGAGAAAACTATTTTTGTATGTTATCTCCTACAAAGACAGCTATAATTAAACAACAGCTCCAAGTACCCTGAAAAGCGGTATTTCTAGAACTGACAAAAAAACTTCCATTTGTGTTTCCAGATACCGAAGTATTCCATGGAGTTCTATGCATCAAAGGAATTTCATTAATATATATTGCTTTTTAGTACTTTCATTCAATGCCTTACTACTTAACAGAAGTATGCATTTTAATTCTCAGCATCTTTTTCAGTTTTCCCCTCGTGTATTCTATCCTCAGCACAGTGTGCCCACACCAAAGCCTCCCCCTGAGCTTTGGTGAGCTGATCTGACCTCTGCAAACAGGGCTGCTGGCACAGAACGGCAGCTGAACAGCAGGGGACAACAGAGCTGTTTAGAAGGTGTTCAGGGATCTTTCTGGTTGAGGAATACTGCAGAAATAAAATTGATACACAGTAAAGAGCAACTGAGCATTCACCAGTATTCACCTGGTCTCCTCGGTACCTCTCAAGTTTTGCCATTGCTTTTACAAGCAAGGGTGGAAATCCAGGAACAGACATTGTTCATTCTCAACCAAGCCACAGGGAGCATTTTTAATTCCTATATGGTGGCATTTTACAGTGTGCTCTTTGAATGCCAGTCACTCTCTCCTCCATAACTAAGTGACACATGAACAATTTAATGCCTTGTTTTACATTAAGAGGTTTGATTTAGGCTACTTCTGCTGATAAACATTTGCTAACAAAATTAAGGGCTGATGATTTCCAATCCAAGCTTTTGTTGAATCAAAGGCGACTAACAATGTCAAAGCTCTGAAGCCAAAGCAAGTGCTAGATTCCAACCAAAGGGATTTCTGCTTAGGTTAAAAACTTTTTCCCAGGCTCCATATCATGCACTGACACCCATTTTCTTCACTGGGACACACTGCATCCACTACATGGACATAACTACAGAAATAAGAAGAAATGTAAGGTATCCAATGGTTGTGCGAGCAATACAATTCATGCCCTAAGGGAGTAAAGCACAACATGCTAATAGATACTATGATTTTTCATATCTTTACATTTTCAAGGGACTTGTGTTGTTTAGGGGTTATTTTCTGCAGTCTACTGCCAAGGCAAATGGGCTTGGGCACACCTACATCTGAGCAAAGTCTGGTTTACCTGGTGCAACATTTCTGCTCCTATTTCTTCAAGCAAGACAAAGGAGAGCTGGGAATAGGTCACTCCACGCACAAAGTCTAGGGCTCCAAGGAACAACTGAGGAGAATTGCTTAACGCTAATTGTCAGGACCTGGTAGGGGACCTCTCTTTCCAGAGGACAGCTCTGCAGCGTCAGCAATAACTGGAAATCTTCCCATTCAGCCCAAGGATCAGGGGACACAATCCTCTAGTCCTGGGATGGTGCGCACACACACACACACAACTACTTTAATTGCACACATCTCTATGAAACCCAACTCATTCCCCAATTTTCCTGACAAAATGCCCAGCTCCCTCCCTCTTGAGGTAATCCCAAGGAGAACCACAGGGAGAAGACATTGCACCCAGTGTAGTTCCTGCATGTTGGCCACAAACATGCAGGGCAGTTCCCAGAAATTCCTCTGTCCTCCCTGTCACCAGTGCCCTCCTCACAAGATGATGGTCTTATTTCTTTTATGGAACTCTTTAAAATGGTTTCAGACATATTTTCTTAATGAACATCCAAAAGTAAACAGAAATAGCAAAACTGTTTTCCTTTAATTAATATACAAATATTCAGAGCAAAGTTACTCCACCACATGTAGGAAACAGACATATATTTTCTCCTATAAAAGTTAGTTAAAGCAGAAATATGAAGCTGACTACAATACATGATCAGTTTTAGATGGGATGTAAGAACTTCCTGAATAACAAAATGCCCTTTACTTGAACCATGGCTTGAAAAATGTCACCAGTGCAAATCCTAAGAAAAAAACAAATACCACCAACATATCTGACAGAACACAGGACATAACTTCCACTGCTCTCAGCATACATTATTCTTACAATGCCACTTTACCAGTAAGTAAATAAAATTATGCCAAAATACATCCAACACAGCAAAACTGAACACTGCAGAAGATCCTATTTAAAGCAGGCTCAGTTGAAGATTAATTCAATTGCTTTATCCAATTTATATTCTCCAACCAAGACTCCTGGACTTCAGGAAATGAAGCATTACAATGCTTTCAACAATATTCTGCACTTGCGTCTACCCTTCATGTTTCTATTAGCTCCTCTGCACACATTTAAGGTATAAATTCTCACTGATATAAATGGGCTTTCCATGCATGAAATTAAAAAAAAAAAATCATATGCAAGAGAGACCGTCTCTGAAGCTGAGAGCAGCCAGTGCCAAGCAGCGTGCAGTGAGTGCTGCCTGAGGGCTCTGCCGTCGGCACGGCTCATCCCACCGTGCTCTCAGGGGAGCCCATGGCAAAGTTGTAGTGGTTTTGATTCTAGACCTTCCTTGGTAACCAGGTTGTAACCGAGGAAGTGGTCATCTTCCCAGTGTTCCATACGATTTTTTACATAAACCAGGGTATAAATAAGAAGGGGGAGAAGCCTCTTCTCTCTCTTTTTCCTTTCCAGTAGATTCAAGAAAAGGTTCTCTGCTATCAGCTCTACTCGTGTGGAGGAGTGAGGCCCAGTGAGGCCTTGTGGACCTTGGGAAACAGAGAGTGACGATGGTCGCTTGGTGCAATTCTGCTATCTCGAGGAGAGTAGTAAGATTTTCTCTTGTTAATTCTTTATTGGTTACTCCTGAGCTTTGATTGTGCATATCTGTTTTAGTTTTTTTTTTCCCTTTCCCTTTTCCCTTTGGGGCACGGGGGAGGTGTTCAGGGTCCCTTCTTCTGTGTACATAGTATTCTAATTGTATATAAGTGTAAATACATGTATATATTTTTATACAGCTTTAGTTTGGCCTAAACTAAAGTTTTTTGGTGTTTCAGTAGCTTTTCACTTCTCTCTTTCCCTTGTGTTCACAGAGGGGGTGGGGGGAAGAGAGGCTGCAAACTGTAAGGTTTGAGCATTCAGTGGGAAAGCCGGATCCAAACCGTTACAAAAGCTCTCATTAGCTTCAGAGGTGCAGGGCAGCACCTCACCATACAGTCGTGTTTTGAAACAAATGAGTACATGCAACTCTCCATTTTCAACATTAGAACAAGATTCAACCAATACAGTCACGTTCATTTTACTCTTCCACAACTACAGGATTTTTTTTTTCTCATTTCTGTAACACTGCACACAGAAAAATTAAAAAACATACCTCATCTTCATAGCATACCTGTTGGGGCATTAGTTTATTTGATGCACTTCATCTTTGGAAATCGCATCATTTAAGCATCTGTATCTCTCACCAACTAGAACTATATCTAGATACACTGAACCTACTAAGATTTGCCTAATGCAAGCGTTCACGTGCATCCTTTTGGTTCATTTCATAAGGCGAAAAAGAAGAAAACAAGCTCTCAGTTCACAGTACAAAATTTGTAATGCTTAAGGATAATGATAGAAGGCCTTTAATGAAGCAAGAATAAGCTCTGTGTTTCCCACTCACATTAAACATGGCAAAAAAGAGTAGGCTGGGGAGTGATGGCACAGTTTAGTTTGTCTCACTTGTTTAATTTGTTTCTTTATTGAAGTTAATGGCCATCTTAATATTACAAGCCTACAAAATGGTAATGAAGACCAGGCAGCCAGTGGGAGTTGTATTTACAGCTGGATAAACCTGCACTCAAAACAATCATTCTTGACCCTTCTGTAGATGCAAAGAGAACATTTTTAATAAGCTTTATAAGGATAAAGTGTGGTGGTTTTAGGAATATGTGCAGCTTCCAATCAGTTGTGGCTTCAGTAGCCAAAAGAGTAACAAATGCCCAACAGAAGTAGGCTTTTTAAATTACTTATGGAACTTTAAGTAAAACAGTAGATTGTTAACTACCCATCTCTGTCATCTGAATTTTACCATCCCAGAAAGCCTACGGGTGCATTTTCAGCCCTTTTGAGTCAACAGGACAGCAAAAACAGGAAAGAACACCTCAGTCTCTGGGTAGTGAAATGAGAGACAGCCTCCTTGTTGCATTAATTTTGTCTGATTCAGTATCAAGACACACAAAACCAACCCATAACAGTAACACAGTAACAGTGCAGCAGAGGGGAGCCATCTGTCCACAGGTCAGCTGGCCAGAGTGAGAATTTAGGGGTTGGGGAGCAACAAAGGGGCAGAGAAATGAGGCCGATGTTGTCACCACCAAAACCATGCTGTATAGGCTGCTGGGCTGCATGAAGCTGGAAAGATGGCTCCTCAATTTGGACATTTTCTGAATGTTGAAGGGCCCCCAGAGACAGTGGATGGGGAGCATGCTGTCCCCTGAAAGCTAAAGTGATAACATATTTGGCCACCACCACGGCTGTGCTGATTAGGATGGGGCACTAGGTGGGCAGAGGCTGCATAGGCCAGAAATGCTGGGCAAAATGTCTTGGCAAAGTCTGATCTAGAGGGAAAAAAAGCCAAAGAACAACAGTCTAAGTTTTAAAAGTGAAACGACCAATAAAAGCAACAACACAGCATTACTAAATTTGCTGGAGAGACATCTAGGGTAGAGCAGAAATGGGGTATTTTGCAAGTATGTGGTAAGAGACAGTCCTGCTGCAAGGCCTTTGCAATCAAAATTAACAAGGCAGAAAACCAAAAATAGGCAGTAACATCTGAGCAGGCATTATTCCTAAATGACTCTCTTACACAAGGAATTAGAATCAGGCTTAGCAGGGCAATATTAAGACAATGTTTTATTTCTTTAATATGTATCCCAATGAGAAACATTGTATTTCTATAGATGATCCTAACTGAATCACAATCAACATTACTCCCTATTCACCCTATAAGTTTATTGTGAGCCTTTCCCTTGCAGACTAGCTTCCAGGCTCTGCACTGCCACTGCTCAAAGCCCATTGGGACAGTTCCACATGCAGGGAGATTGATTAGTGGGGCCCACAGGTGATGGAATTGTCTCTAATGGTGGAAGTGAGTTTTGAGAAAACAAGAAAAATGGGAGAAAGAAAGACAAAAGGAAAATGAAAATTCTTGGCAGCAGCCAGCAAGGCCAGGGAGAAGAGCAGTAATAAGGGCAACAGGCTGCCCCAGTGGCTTTGCTGAAGGGGCCAGAGCTGCAGCTGCAGGAGAGCAGGGGCAGGCACAGGCAAGGAAGGGCCCCTCGGACACTTCCCAGCTCTCCCAGAAAACGCCTCAAATCCAGTTCATAGACTGACGTAAGTGTAACAGTCCCAGGCGTACCCCAGGGGTGCAATGGTCAAAGCTGGGAGCCCAACTGCTGACACTACACTGCGCCAGGGAAGCTCAGCTGTGGCACGGCCCCACTGTGCTCACCAGCCTGCAGCCAGCCTAGTACTTTCTTTCTGTCTCAGGAGTGAAACTATTAAGCTTTTCTGAAAGACTAAACTCCATTTATTTATATTACTTCTTGGCTATTTTTAAATCTGTATCAGCATGTGCAAGACTTGATTTTAAAACACCATCACCACTCTAATGCCATTGATACAAATTTTTAAATAAGACTTTCATCAATCTTTACCTAAGATACACCACCACAGAAGTTTCAACATCATACCATCAAGCCTGAATTAACAATTTCACGAAGTCAATCCAATATGACAGGCAAGTAACAAGTATTGTTCCTGCAAACATTGAAGTATTAAATATATTAATATATTTAATATTTAATTAATATATTTAATGATTAATCTATAAATATATTAATATATTTATTAAATTATATTAAATTATATTTCCACCCTTAATAAAAGCTACTCTTAAGAATGCAATTATTTGCACTGTTTATGCTCCTCTCATCTCAGCCTCCCAGGCTGCTGAGAAAAGCTTGTACACTGGTAGGAACTGGAGGAATAAGATTGCCTGACCCAGGCAAGCTACTGACTATTCAGCATTGACTTCAATTTGAGGAGCCTTCCAGTAGAAAGGGAAAAAAAAAAATTAAACCTATTACACCGCTTCAAAAAATCACAGACACCAATTTTAACCTCTGTCCTTTTGCATTACTGCAGCAGCGCCTGGAAAAGCTAAAGCAGGAGAGAGAAGCCATTTAGGCAGCTCCCTTCGTGCCACCACCATGGCTCAAAGGGACAGAAATCAAGAAACATTAGAATCAGTGTAAGCCAATTAGGACATTAAGGAAGAATAAAACATGCAGAACTTGAACAAAATGTGTTAAAAGGCATGGAGAAAGCACACATTTCTGAGTAGAGAATAACTTATTTTCTGGAGATATTCCAGATTTTGGGTTTCCATCTGGTGGTACTTATTGTGGCAAGGGATGAGGAAGTTTCCAGCTGAAACACAAGAGTACACATTTGACATGAAAGACCTACAAGCAGGACAGCCACAAACTAATCAAAATCCTTAGGATCTGAACAAGAATGGACACATTTTTATATACACACATCTAAATCATATTCATACCCATACAGAAAACATGCTCTATTGAAATAAAATCAAATTAGGAACCTGGGATTGAAAGTGCATTCCAGATAGTGAGAACAAATGATTTATTCTCACTTTTTTTAGTCTTTTCCCAGTAACGGGTGTTTTTTCTGAAGCTTAGACTTGCCATTTACAGATATACAATAAACCAGTCGGGTTTTTTCATTCTTCAGAGCAGCTGCCAACCTTAACACTTGGTGAGCCAGCATTCACAAATGCCATATCTCTTGCAAGGAAAAGGTAAGATGCATAAGAGTGTCAGCCACGACTTCTAGAGAGATGAAGGCCCTCTGGGCACTGCATCCCACTGCCCTGCCCTGGCAGGCTCTGCTGAAGGAGGATGGGAAGCTGCAGTTCCTCTGGGGCCAGGGACCTGCCTCTCATCTGATATTCACCATGGTTCAAAGAAAAGAAAATGACCCCCAAGGAAAAACACAGAGTCTGAGTGCTCTATTGTAGCCAGAAATCCTGCTCTGGTTTAGGCTGTCTGCTGAGTGGGGCTGCAACAGTCCAACCCCAGGGTGCACAGCTGTCCCTCTCCATTTGCAAGCAGGACTGGTGGGGAAGGGAGGGAAAGGGAGGCAAGAAGGTGTCCTTTGGGAACAACAGCTTCGAGTCAACCTGTCTGACTGAGCAACCAGCACCACAAACTCCAAAATGTGTGCGCCTAAAGCTCTGTGCTGCAAGTCAATGCTAATACTATCCATTTCTCCTGCTTGGGGAAATTATGCCCACACGTCTAGAAGGGTGGGAAGGGCGACAGCACAGACAACCCAAGCAGGCAGATCCAGACATGCAGTTCCAGGAGGAATGAGTCTTAAGCCTTCTGCTGTAAGTAAAAAATATATTTTAGGAAACACAATGGCAGCAAAGATGTGTCAGATTTGAAATTGAGTAGGAAAGAGAAGCTCTCTGAATTTGTTCAATTATTTAACTTTTCAGATTTGGTTGGGGTTCCCCCTAGATTACTTCAAGCAAGACATTTCTCTGCTATTCTTAAAACCATCCCATTCAATTACAGAATGAGATTAGATCTCAGCAAGAAAGTTTTGTTTCTTCAGGATTCAACAGTTAACTCCAAATGCAAGCAAAAAGAGAAGTCTGATGAAAGGACAAGGAAAAGAGCAATCACAGAAGAAAACCAGTGCCCAGAACTCTGAAGAGCAAAGCAATTGCTTGTGTCAAGTTCCCATAACAAGATGGTGCCAGCTGAGGCTTATGTTAAAACTGTGCAATAAAATTAGATGTCTGGAGCCTCTGTCAGAAGAATGATCCTATCTCATTAATGGGATTACACAGAAAAATTGGAGGGATTTCAGTCAAGAGGAATAAAACGATTAAGGATCAAAAGAATGTGACTCATGAAAGCAAGTAAAAACTGGATGCTGCACTCTTGCCGGAAAAGCCCATGTCTCAGAACCAGAGAGGCTTGGTGGTACCAGTGGCATCACAGCATCTCCCCCCTTACACCTGGAATAACACGAGTAGATCAGATCCCACAGAGAAAAATATCATATTATAAAATCCTAGTTTTGTTATGGCAACACTATTATTGTATCACTCAGCAAGAAACTAATAATCAGAGGAGAAAGAGGTGAGGAAGGCTAATTACCTATAAACAGCTGGCAGACACAAGCCCCACAAGAGAAGAACACATTTAGTCAGGAAAGCGGGGGTGGGGGGGGTGGGGGGAAGAAAGAGGTTGTGACTACACAGCCTGGGTAAAATCAAAGCCTTTAGGTTAGAACAGGAGAGGATTTCTTAGTCACAGCAACAACATATATGTGCAGTCACCTTCCTAAGGAGGGTACTGAAAATCATCACCTGAAGAGGGGCTGGCCATTACCCCAAAAACATCATTATGAGACTGCAGACATAAAATACAGGGGAAGGGGAGAAGGTGAAACAGTGTAAGAAGGAAGACAGGAGTGTTGTGGTAGCAAGTGTTCCCTAGTCACAACTACTATGTTACACTGTAGGAAAAATAAATGAATAAATAAAAGAGATCTAAATATAGAACGAGATTCTCTTCACTGAGGCATTCAACATCTCTCTGCAATTCATCTTTTCCAATCGAAGGACTGTGGGTTAAGTAAAAAGGTTCATTTAAATTCTACACACATTCACAAAGATAAACTGATTTCAGAAAGCATTATTATGTCTGAACTCTCTCACTAGGGGTGAGAGCCAGATACTTTGTGAATCATTTTGATCATAGTTAATATTCTCTAAAAATTCATTAGATGTCAACGTAAAGGACAAAAAACATCACTATGGAAGAGCAGATGCTACAAGCTACCATACAAAGCACATTAGGGTCACTTCCCCTGCATTCCTCTGCATCAGCACAGGGAAGCACTGCTCCAATACCCAGCTGCACTCTTGTTCTTGGCTATTGTGACAGGCAAAAAGTCAAACAAAAATGACAGTCCCCAAGAAGAAACTTTGCTGAGGAAGTGCCACACCTGGAGGTACCCAGGTACAGTATGCCAAGAGAAGCAGGGAAACACATCAGAAAGCAATTTCTTCCAACCCCTTCTCACATCAGATTTCCCATCAAGGAAGAGCATGCGTGCACACATTCGTGTATACACACTGCCAAGACAGGGGTTTAGGGTGTGTAATTGCACCTTGGACCTTATCCAGTATATGTAGCAGCAGGCAATGAATGGCTTTTCTAGAGTTCACACTTCACAGAGCAGTGGAGGCTGAAGTCCAGTTCTCTCCATTTTTACCAAGATCCTCAAGGGAGTATATCCCAGTAGGGTGGATACTCCCTACAAACTGACAGTCAGGCTGGATGAATCAGTTGCCAAGCCCTGATGGGCAGCACAGGCCAAGTCAGTACCCAGCTCAGTCTACAAGACTGCCCATGGCTCTGCAAGGCTAGGAGAGCTCTGCAATCAAGGAAAATGGCTCCAACAGAAGATGCAAACAGAGCAGATTTGTTTGCTATTTTTATATGGTTTCTTACCACAAAAGAACACACTCGAAGCTCTTAAGCCATTAAACTTTTAAAAAGAGGAATAGCTTTTTCAGAAGCTGTGCTTTGATGTAACCGGGCAAATTCATGTTGTTGCTTAATCAAATCAAGACCTAAGTGTCCCATTCCTTTTTTTTTCTTTTTTTATCTTACTTTAAGAAAAGAAAAAAAGCTCACACCCCCAAAAAAACTAACCTCAAGTTTTAAGCTGCAACACTAGCTCTTGCAGAAATAATGCCTATGTTTAAAACAAGCAATGTTCATTACAGGCTGTTACAAATCCTCCACAATTTGCATTGTGGCACATAACCCAAATCTTTTCCTTCTGAAACCCAAAATTTCTGGTCAGAAATTCTAAATTACTTTTTTCATTCAGAAACTTTATAGTAATAGTAGCACTTAATGGGGTTTCCAGAACAACAACAATGACCACGTTGGTCACTTCGGGCTCTTTGGAGCTTTCACAATACATGGGACACCTCCACAGTGTTCTCATTCCTTAAGTTTATACTTCTGAGTACCTTGCATCCAGTGTGAGTCCGGGTCTTCATGAGGGGAGTTGTGGTGCACAGCTCAATGGCTTCTGGTTCATGGAAGATCACTGTTGGAAGAGGCTCTTTACGAAGAGTTAGGACATTCAACTTAGTCTTTAACATGGTCTGAAAGTGCTAAACAGAAAAAGAAAAGAAATTATCTCCAGTTATAGTGCAGAAACATGAGAGTTAATAGTTGGATGCACCTATATGTTTCAATTGCTGTTCAATGCCTTGGAAGTTTTCATGGGGAGAGTTAACAAGTTTTATAACTTAAGAGCATTCACTATTACTATCGACAATGTGGATACAGCTTTTAACTAAAAAAGATACACACACACAAAATGAGAGGATTTATTACAATCCATGCATGTTCTAAAAAGGGTCTAAATTCAATCTCTGATCACTCACAGGCATATTACAAAATTGTTCATGGACCCACTTCCTCTACTAATGTCCACAAGGAGGGAAGAACAGGGGATCAAAGAGCATTCAAAGAACTATGGATTTATCCATTCCTGTTCTCTTTCCTCTATTCTTAAATCTCATCCCACTGACCTTTGTAGACATTACCATTCCAACTGAGGTAAATGCCTCATTGGTTTGCCTTTATCATGTCAATTTTATATTCTCTTCCTTTGTAAGCAATAGTTCCTGTAGTCTCCAAAGTAAATGTCACTACAGTACTAATGAATAGATGTCCTTCAAAACTTGTCACTTTCTATAACAGACTTCCCAGGCTTAGGTGAAGAACTATCCCAGTGGATAGTAAAGTCATCAAATTAAGTTTCTGAGCAATTTCTTGGAGTGAAGAAAGTGAATCCTTGAAAGATTTCCAAATCAGTTTTGTGGAATCAGGGGAGTCAGAGAAATTTCTCAACATTTAGATGTTTCTTTGTACTGACCTTCATTTGAACAACTGAACATTTTCACTTAGTACTACATATCTCAGGGGGGAAACACATAGATATGAACCAAACCAATGAAGTATTCCCACCTAGTAACATATTGCAGCACTGTCTAATGAAATATGAATTTATCAAAGCTTCATAACATGACTCTTATTGATCAGCAGTTATTAGACATATGTGCAATGACTCCAGATTACTTTCATCAAAATCAAACCATTTCTTCTGACTTTTGGTGGGGGATTTGTAACTTGTTTTGCAGTCACCCATTTTCTCAGCCTCCCCTTCCCCTCTGCAAGGCAGACAAGCATTACAGGGTCTGTCTTGCAGAAAAAGAGATGCTAAGTGATTTCCCAGAACCACACAAGAAGTCTCTACCAGAGCTAGAAAATCAACACAGGTCCTTGCTGTTCGGTCCTGTGCTTTAGATGAAGAGAGTGCCTATTAAACATTTTATTTATACACAGGGGATAAATCAACTATTTAGATACTATGATGGTTTTGTACGGATTTTTGTGGATATAAATACTCCATTGAAAATAACTTCCTACTTCATTCATAAATACTTTACCATCAGCCAACTGAAGCCTGTTAATACACTTTTAAAACAGTTTAGTCCTTAATTCTTCAGTGTTTAGGTCTAACAATTGTTATGATGCTGGAACTACAGCACCTCAAACACTCTTAGAAGCGTGTTCAAAGCACATACCCTAACAATCTGTGAAAATAGTACTTGTTTACCTATCTCACACATGAAGTTATAGTCTGTTAACAGCGATACTTCAGGGCCTCTGTGGTGTTTGTGCAAGCATTTTCATCCCAGCAAAGAAATCCACTCATACTATTTTTCATCTGGCTCATATTACACGTTCTCCCATTCACTCTCCCTAACACAGCTCCAGTGAAAAAGTACTCCATTTAAGATGATTATACACTAAAGAATATTCTTTGACATGTTTCTGAAGACAACAGAGCTCTTTGACAGCCAGGATTACTAAGCTTACTGAGAAAATCTACTTCATTTTACCTTTAAGTTGTGATTAACAGCCTTTTTTCTTTTGGAGTTTCCTAGGCTTTTGCAGTGAAGTTGTTCGCAAAAGCTAAACAGGCAACAAACAGCCATGACAAGTATCAAGCAGGCTGAAGATCTGAGACGCTGAGGATAAAGGAGCACCATCAACGACCAACTGCAGTGTTGGGTTTGCTGGTCCCACTAACTAACTGCTGTCTACTACAACTGCAGAACTATCAGCTTGACCTGATGTTGTATATAGGCTCTAGGTTTGTTAAGCTATTGCTGAGGTTGTATTTCTGAAGAAGAAATTATGCATAAGGGAGAGGGGGCTGGAGGTCAGGCCCGGCCATCCACAGGTCACAGTGGTTCCCCACCTGTGACCAATCCCTTTTCAAGCCCAGGGAAATGCTGCATTCAAGGCTATCTCTGTCTTGTGAGTGCAGGGAATGGGAGAGGAAGGCAAAGACGAAAACTTACGAAATGTATCCGTAACTTGAATTTTGAATCAAACCAGGGATAATAGTTGCAAAACATCGTGTTGAAGAAGAATCTGTCCTAGCACTTAACTTCTCCCTCCCTTCAGTGCTGAAAGAGCTCTATTTCCACAGATGATCTGTTTACAGAGTTTTTCAAATAAAGAATGGTGCTTCTATTAGACAATAAAGGAAAAAACTCCCTCTGGTCCCTCTGAGTTTCCCTTGGACTTTCAAAATGGTTGTTCTCCTTTGCTGGCGTGTCTATAAACTTCAGTGGGACTATTGACAGAAAGAGCACAATTTGACGAAAACGAAGAAAACTGTTACAATTATCTGCCTTTTTTTTCTTGTTGTAACAACCACATATACAATCTTAAACAAGGAAAAGACTACTCTCTGCCTTACAAAGGCAATTCAATACTTGTATGAGCAGCAAGTTGGAGGGGTTGGGTGCCAAAAACACTAGAGCACAATTGGCAGCAAACCGATGATTAATTGCCAGAGAAGTGCAGAATGGATTGGGGGTGGACACAGAAGTAGCCTCTTGCTTTGGAGCTCACGGCTAATGCAGACAACGCTGTTCTCCCTGCTCACAAGTCATATGATGGCTGCCATAAGAAAATCTCTGCCAGGAGACATCACGCAGTGAGCCCCCAAATAAGCACGTTATTGAAACACATGCCTAACTTTCACTATGTGAGCAGTCCCAGTAAAGCACACGTGGGTAGTCAATGGGATTATTCATGTGCTTTAAGCCAAGAACAGGATAAAGTGCTTTGCTGAACCCATTTCTTAGGTTTCCACTCCAAACTGGCATCTCCTGCAGAAACTGTTGGCAAAAGCTGACCTATAACAGTAGCCAATACATTTTTTGAGAAGAGGCATTCGCTCTCTGTGACGTGAACCTGGAATATTTCTTTATAGTGCTTTAAGTTCACAAAATTCTTGAAAAGTATGACTTTGGCAATTCAGGGAATAAAGGTTCAGGGAACCTCATACCATTCACATTTCACGTGCCAGAACCGCTAAGGTTCCTTTGGGGGCTCTTATACTGAAAAACATCAGAAGATATTCTTAGCTGGTACAACTATAACAATAGCTCAAAACTACACATCAATCATTCTTTATTCATTTAAATGATCCTACTGATATGACTTTATGTTTGAAAGAAATGCAAGGAGCAACATCACAGTAAGAAATTAGCAGTAAGTTTTAAAATGCCTAGAGCAAACAAAAATACCTTAAATGCAGAAAGGATCAGAGCTGTAATTAGCATCACATTTTCCTATTTGCTGAATATTAAATCATTCAGAGCAAAATTTAAGTAAAGCCCCCTATAACATTGGGCAATTATCTTAATTCAAAACCGTAGTTTTGCTTATTCAAGAATTTAAGTTCTATCAGTTTATTTTGCTTAGTTTACCAATCTTAATGGCATCCTTTCCCCCTGCAGAAGAAAAGTGAAGGGTGTATAACTGGTAACCCAAACCCATAGCAGGCTAAGACTATCACTACAGAGGTACTTGCCTCTTGCCTCTGTGGTGACATTCAAAGTGCTCCCTATTTCAGTGAAACCCCTGCCATCACTAACTCTCTTAGCTATCAGTTAATTAAACTTAAGAATCAAGAACTTCTAAATTGTTTTCAACATTTATTTTGTTATCAGCTCAACAGTCCCACATTAGCTCTAGACTAAATATTTCACAACATTCAATTTGCAAATTTTAGGTACTATATATTCAGTTCAGGCACAATTTCTGTTGCTGTTCAAACTAAAAATTAACAGCATTTGGGTTTTGGTTTAGGTTGTCAGCAAAAATACAGTCACTTCCACAATTCACACCAAATGTCTTGGAGAAAACAACTGTGATTACATACAAGGAAACGTGACTTGGAGGAGAAAAGTATGCAGTGAAATTTGTAATAATAATGCCCTTCATATTCAGGTCCTAACAAAACAGTCACTGCTGTTCACAGTGACTAAGCCTGGGCTTAGTGGATCTTTTAATTTTCATGACAGAAATAAAACAAGGACCCAAATTCAAAAATCTAAGAAAGGGTTGTTAATATGAAAATAAATGTCAAGAAGGAGGGGACTGTAATTCATTGTAATCTGTAATCCAGCAACAGGAGATGAGCAAAATAAACACATTTTACAGGCTAATTGGGTTGCAACATGGTGAATGTAAGAAAGTCTTCAGCACCTTAGTCCTCATGCCCCAGTCTCTCTTAACGACAGCAATACAATAAACACACTATTGCATAACCTGGCATCACATTTCCAGATGACCTGTATTTGGCCAATTTTGCCAAAGATGCACATTGAGTTCAAACCTGAAAATGACAGGATGTTAACTTCAAAAAGAGTTATTCTAAAAGTTCAAAGACTCTGAATGACGGATTTGTCGGAATGAGAAGCAATCCTCCAGGCAATGCAACCTTCTACAGCACCTACAAAGGAATTCCCAGATGAAATCCACATTAGTGCATCAGCAAAAGATCAGTCCAAGGGAAATTCAAAAATAACCTCTATAATTTACTGCCTCAGTGCAAGTACTTTTCTACCTTTGAAACACATTTAGTTCTGGAATGAAACCAAAATTTTTCAACAGCACCCTACAGCAAGACAAAGCAGCCTAGGAGGGGAAAGACACAACCAAGTGCACAGAATTGCAAGAGAATTTTAGAAAATGCAAATGTTCCTTTTCACCTATTTGCAATCTGTAGATACAAGGTTTCACTCTTACTCATGGTCAGAGGAGATGACAACAAAGTAGACCTTTAGCAATACGGTCATCCCCTCAGTGACATGAGCACAGCTGTGACCTAAGGACCACCCAACCTCAAGCTTCCAGCTTTTCAGCAAGGAAAGAAGAATTCTGATACATAAGAAAACTGATTAATTTCAAGGCTTTGTTTTGTTTAAAGCAAATGCTGTCCAGTACAGATAAATGTCACATCTGATCCATTTCTTGTTAAACAAATACTGCTAATACAGTTTAAATGTTTTCCCTCCCCCACATTAAACTATACAGTGCTTTATTTATTTATTCTTTCCTAGCAGTTCATATAAACTTTGTACTAAGCACTACGACAAACCCACTACAGTGGGGATAGAAGCACTTTAACATGATAAAACCAGAAATCATCCCATCAGCAACCTGCTTTGTAAAACAAAACTGACTGGCAGGCACAAACCCAAGACCACATCACGACTTTTTATACTCAAGAAGATCCAGCCCAAGTAATCTTCTCGAAAGCAATCCAGCTCCAAAAATCTGGTTATTAAAAGCATCTCTCATCTAGCATCTCGAGACCTATATTTTGCCACCCTATCAAAGCAAATCCATTCAATCTCTTTCAGGTAACAGATGGTACTTAGGGGAAAAAGCAGATAATTATGTGTGACTTTACATCTCTCAATCACAAAGAAATGGCAACACGCACAAGTGGTAACAGAGACTTGCCTACAGGCACCCTGTGACACATTCCGGAAGAAGAGTTTAAACAGGCCCATGGCACAACTTGGTGCAACTCAGCGGGCTGAGGGCATGGCATCCCCAAGGTTCTTGGGACAAAGCACCTAGGAAATGCTGCTCCACACGCACAAAACAACACAAAACAAAACAAAAACACTATAACACCCCACCAAACAAAATTCCCAGCAACAAACAAACTTTCATCACCCCTCCACATGCCCTGCATGGTTCTACTTTAGAAACTGAACCAGTACCTGCCACCACTTTCCCCCTTATGTCCCTCTGCTCTCGCCAACCCCCTCAGCAGACAGCATAGAAGAGAAACAGGGACAGCAGGGATAGTTTGGGCATAGAAAAGAGTGATCTGCATTTGCCAGGGTAAGCTCTAATTTGTATGACAGACAGCAAGCAGAAGATGGCATCAAAGCAAGCAGGGCATGAGACTGGGGAAAGGAAAGCACCAGGAGAGGCTTGTAGGCATTGCAGGGAGAGACCCTCCTGGACTTCTTCTGCTGTTACTGAATGTTACAAGGCAGCCAAGCACGAAGCTCTGATGGAAAAACATATAATATACAGAAACAATGGATAGATGGAAGGGAAGGGGAACACAAGACTGCAGACAGAAAAGCATGACAAGGTACAGAGAAATACAAGATCAGTTGAGTGTCAAAAGGCCTTCCAGTAAAGATGCTACTGAATCTTTGCATGCAAGCACCTAGAGTTATTCCATCTTACTCTAACACCAGTTTGTTAGGGAATATTCTTCTTCCTACAGTGATAAAATATATCTCATAAACACACAACTATCAAGATTTCATAAATAAGACCTGCACTCCCTATCAATAGCCCTGATCACACAGCTGCCTGTGTGATGGTGCTCACACTGCCTTGTTTTCTTACAAGTTTAAAGAATATCTGTTTCCTCACAATTTAATTCATGTGAAACGTTTTGTTCTCAGACCCTGTGTACTTTGAGTTTGCTCTGGCTGGATGCCTTCGTTCTGTTGCCAAGCTTATGCGATTCCAATCAGCAGGATCACTGCCCAAACAAAACACAATCCCAGATACA
Organism: Cephalopterus ornatus; assembly: GCA_013396775.1. Lineage (NCBI taxonomy): Eukaryota > Metazoa > Chordata > Aves > Passeriformes > Cotingidae > Cephalopterus > Cephalopterus ornatus. The sequence continues at coordinate 46,623 of VZRE01000786.1, forward strand.
AACACCCTCCAAGCTGCAGGGAACTTCAGAGCCAGATAAAATTTCATGACTGATCCTCTAACATCTCTCTATACTCAGTCAAACCTGACCTAAACAAATCTAAATATAGAGGATATTCAGAGACTAAGTTTCCAGTTTAGCCAGAATTGCTCAAAACCTGAAGTCCCACTATAGAGATTCGCATCAGAGTAGGAAGGACTGAAGGACACTCATAATCATGAAAATAAGACATTCCTAAGACATCAGCTACCACAGTTTTGGCCATAGAAGTAATTGTTAATTCTCAAATTTTAATAACTTTGTCACAACTGAACTAATTCTTGTAACAAACAAACCCAATTAACATAACTTTGTTATGTATTTTATTAAATGCAATCATTGTAAATAACATTTACACATGCAGTAAAAAGTCTGCATTTTCCTTCCATTCCATTCCTGATGGTGTTGGTCTTCAAAATGTGTGCAGAAGTCCAGTAAACAAAACCAGTCTGGGAAGCACAACTCCGTTACATGGCACTGAGGGAAAGTAAAGTCATTCCCACTATTTGCTGTTCATCATCTCATCACCAGAGCAGAAGTACCTCCCCAAAAGCACCATGTCTGTGTGCAAGACTGGAAATTTAAACTAGATTACAATTTCAAAGATACCAGTATGCCAGAATTTCTCGGTGCAAGCAGAGGTATTTATCATCTCCAGCATTTTTCAGGACAAAGGGCAGTCAAAATATAAGTCCAAGACAAGACAACTGGTTTTAAAAAAAGAGGAAGAGTGGAAATAAATTAAGAAATAGGAGATGACAAGAAGAGAAAGAACAAAATAGAACGCACAGCAGCATAGATATGTCAAGTTCATTCACTTCGATTTTGAGCTGACCCCTTAACTGCTTTCCAACATATTTTTCTCCTAACACGAGTTTCCAGTAGATGTATTATTTGGTATAGTTAGCCCAATATTAAAACAATGGAATCCTGTAGCATGAAGGCGGTTGTTGCTTTTTCAATTTGCTCTTGGAGGCTTTCCAATAATTTCTGTGTCAGAGGATGCTTTAAAAAGTTCTTTCTCCTCACTCTGTGCCTGGCAGAGCAAGTCCATCTCAGACAATACCTGCCAGACAGCCACTGCATTCCCCAACACAGCCTTTTCAGAACTGCCATTTCACTCTGTCATTCTTCTCCTTAATTTTTTGCAATAAATCAATAACTTGGTAAGCAGTTATGTAGTTCAGTGACCTCTTTCTTGCCTTGCTAAGACTTATTTTCTGAGACAGAGAAAGGAACTTGATGACAAAGGCACCTGCTGCAAACAGGGAATCTGCCCTGATTATCTGCTAGAGGTAACAGTGTGTCTAATCCTACGGAGAAACAAGGGTACAAAATCTCAACAAACGAGTGATATGGGTTGCTTAAACATAAACCAAATAAACCTCTGGTCTAATGAATTATTGTATTTACAGCTACAAGATAATGAGAATCCACTCCTTCCTCTAAAGCTGTCCATTTTATCACTGAGTCCTCTGACAGTAATTTGCATCACTGTCTTTTCCAGGTCAGAACCACCCCCAAGATTTAAACCTGGCATTCCTGAGGATATCTGAGAGGGGGTCCTCCTATCTCCCACGGACAAAAGCCCTTTCCAAATGAATAAACCTGCATCTTCAGCAAGTCAGCCTTTTTGGAAAGCCTTCATGAAGGTGTACCCTCCCAAACCTTGCAGGATGTGAAGAAAGAAGTCTGATGGCTTTAGCGTTCCCTCTCTCCACACATATCCACAACCACCATCACTACATGCCCCACAGCATTCCCAGGTGAACCATGTCTGGGTCTGTCCCATGCACCTTCCCAAGCCCTAACTACACTCACAGGCATTTCATCTCCTGTAATACTACTCCGCTTCTGCCTCCACTAGCAAATTATTCATCATGGGGAAACTCTGCCAGGATTTATAGCTATACAAACCTTTCAGCAGATAATGCAGAATATAGACCAAAATTGGGTCCCACTGTAGTGCAAATGCATAACCACTATCCCCTGGGCAACTTCACACAGCAGGTCTTCCCACTTCTTTAAGCCGTGAATAAAAGTAGCACACTAGAGAGCCTACATCAGAAATAAGGGAGTCTACAGAAAGTGATCAAAAATACCTTTCTACAAAGTGTCTCATTAATTCAGCAGAGCTTTAGATTTGGATAATTGACAGGATTTGCATCAAGAAACTTTTACAAAAGAAAATCAAACCAACTCATTTACATTCCTTTTTCTGCTGCACCTACCTTACTGGTTAAGCTGGGCCAAAACAGCCAGATGCAAAATTACTCTGCTTTTTCCAGTTCAGAGGGAGTCAAGTAAAATGACTGAGGATGTGGCTCCCCTTTGCTGGGGCTAACACACAGCACCCACAGGTAGGACAGCCCTCCAATATCCATATCCTCCAGGTATAAAGGTTAAATCTGGATGGTGTTTTCAAGGTTTTTCCAAAAATAATTAATCTTTTGTGATACTTCCATTTTTCTAGTTTTCAAAGGACAAGTCCTTAGCCGCTGTCAAGACAGAGATTAAGCTTCTGAGTTCTTGCAATTTAAGTGCTCAAACCTAGAGATACTCAGAAACTCCAGCTTCTCTATAAAACTTCAGTTTCTCCTTCTTGTCAGCAAAGTTCAGATAATTTTGCAGAAGCTTAACTAATCCCTCAGCTGAGTATTAAGTTCCAAAATGCTGGTGATTATACATATACATACATATCCACAGTTCTTAGAACAAAGAGGGGAAAAAAACCCTAGGAAAAAAAGCAAATCCCTCCAGAAAAGAAATAAAATATGCACTATGATATTCAACCAGATGCCCTCATCCCCCTAAGGCATGGTTAATATACTATCTGCCAGTACATATGGGACCAATTAAAAAGAGCTAACTCCTCACACAGGCACTGCAGCGTCACTCTGGAGGAATCCACAATCGATTAAACAAACTCATTCCAAGTAATTCCATTCTGGAAACACATGCTCATTCATAACCAAATCTCAGTTTTTAGGAATCTCATATGCCATGAACAAAACAACCCTGCTTCCACAGAAATCTCTGGCAATACAATCTGAAGTTCAACAGGAACAGAACTATCCTCATCTTTACTGCTGCTTTACATGTGCTAGTGCATGCACCTATGTGAAGAATTGCCACTACTTCTTACAGTACTATCTCAGTCTTCTAATTCAACATTGCCAATGAAATTAAGTGCACTGAATGATGGAAATATTAAATGGTTTAACTAAAGGAAACAAAAGAGTTCAAAACTATCCAAATGTTCTGTTCCAGCAAGACCATCAGAATAGGAAGACTTCACCTGTACGAGGAACAGGCAAACCTCTTTACACTGTGAAAGCTAATTTCTCTGTTTCCAGTAATTGTACTCTTGCTTTTGTCCAATCTGCTCCAAAAGCTGATGAACACAGCAATCACCTGTGAGTTTCCACACATAAAAAAGCTAGAGAATTCCACACAGTAACAAAGAGGATCATCCTTATTCTCAGTACAGTCTAAACTTTATTCTCTTCTCCACTGATTGCTGACCACCACAAACACCATCCATTCTCAGCCACTTTACAACTTAAATAATTTTGCATTGAAAAAAAAAAATCAATTTTGTATCTTCGGGCTCAACTTTGAGAAATGAAGTTGCAAAAGAAAGAGGAATGTAGACCAGAGGGATGTTTGTGGGGGGTGATTATTAATAAATGTTTGTTCATGCAAACCCTGTCAATTATTGGAAGCAATATTTTAACATGTTTCAGGCTTAGGGGAAAAGAAATAATACAGAACACCAAGATCCAGGGAAAAGGACATGGGTTGTTAAAGCTCTGAGCTTCTCTAGATGCAGATCTAATATATATTCCTGTAATACAACATGATGGAAGTGTTCTGAATACTCATTACATTTATGGTCTCCTGTGCACCTGTGTCAGGCAGCTAGTTAAACAGATGTGAAAGAACCAACAAAATTAAAATAAATTAACGGCCTGCCCAGCATTTCCCCACTGTCTTCTTCATTTGCCCCATTCAATTTAACTTAGAAGCATTACTGATGCAGTTATTCCAGCAACCCTCTAAGCACATAGAGTTGTAATTCTACAGGAGACATTAACAAGGTGGCTTTTATCAAACCTAATGCATCTGAAATCTAAATTATTTACCCTGAAAGAGAAGGGAGTGAAAGAATTCAGGGGCCTCTGATAAAATATTAAAGTATTGAATCCCATGAATACCTATTAGTCATTCCACTGGGGGAAAAAAAGTATCAAGACAAATATTTCATTTAACAAAAAAAAGGCATGTATTTGGCTGAAAAAAATACTCAACCCTGATACAAAATGTTTGAGCAGTTTTATAAATTCAGTCCTCTATAATTATACCAAGACTGTTAAAAATTCCACTTTCATAACCACTACCACCAATAAATAATTGTCAAAATAAATTCAGTAAATTATCATGAAAAAATGTGTCTTCCACAGCTTAATCTTGCAATAATGCTTTTTATAGCATGCCTTTCTGCCCAGATTTGCAGCTCTTGTTATTTGCATTCTGATCACTAAGCACAAAGGTCATCAATCTTATAATTCATTTTTTTTATACTCTAAATTCTTCATGCTGCAGCCCTGCCAATGGCTTCTCACCTCTGCTTATCTAAGGTATTTGCATATATAATGGCCATACAGTTCTTTCAAAATATCTCCAAGCCATACTAAGTGATGTCAAGGATGGTAACCTGGCCAAACGAAGGGGGGAAAAAAAAAAAAAGGCGCCCAGTTCTGAACATTTTCTGTTATAGTAGTAACCGGATAAACTGTAAATGTGAGGCAGATGGATGTACGCATACTGGGATTCAGTGAGTCTCCAATGCCAATGCCTGTATGGGTCAGCTCCAATTCTGCTATGAAAGAAGAATCCACAGAAGACTTTTCAAGGGAATCTGTCAAGTTTCCTGGTCTCTTCCACAAATCCTTTTAGGAAAAGTAACTCTCTAGCTCCAGGTACTTATTGCAGTTTCTTACCTTTGGAAAGCAAGGATCATTTAGAAAGCAATTAAAGTGAACACCAATCCATGGCTGGGATCATCAAGACCAACTACCCTGACAGAGCACCATCATCAGAAGGGAACCACAGTGGAGTGCACCCATCGGTGAAGCGACACAGCAAACAGGGCACAACATGAGGACAGCTTCACCAGACTTCTGCCTCACCACCACTCACTTCCATCAGAGCTTCCATTTCAGCTGCTGAGATCCTGAAGACCGCCCCCCTGCAAAGCTGCTCTGCCTACACACCCTACTCATGAACATTCAGAACAAAATGTTCCATGTGGGCACAAAATAATGTTTTGTCTCTAGGTCTCCACTTGGGAAGTCAGAGGGCGGTCAGAGTGGAACACTCAGAGTGAACATTTCTCTTGCTGAGTGGTAATTCTGAGCTAGATGACAGAGGGCTGTTTTCCTGCTTTCCAAGCATTACCATTATTTAAAGGAAAGTCTGTAAAAATGTTTGTACTGTTGGTAAGTTACTTGGGAGACCACCGCAACAAAAATATTTTCATTTTTAAAAAAAGTATGTCATTTTAGTCCAGACGCAAAGCTTGAAACAGATAACCTCAAAAGTGGAAAATTTTGGGCAAGTTGTTAACTGAAGACATAGATTTTCAGAGGAGACTAACTCCACATCAATTAATCACCACTAGTTCCCCTCAAGCAGACCAACCTTTAATCCAACAACACTATTTTTAGTGTTAGATGGATTTAAGAGCAGAAGGTATCCTTGTTTGATTTTTTTTTTTTTTAAATTTTGGATTCCAGGTTCTCTGACTGAAACGGATTTTCAGATGACACTGGAAAAGCCTCTGAAACAGCAACAGTCAAGTTTTGCATGGACAGCTATTTGCACAAGCCAATTCTACAGTTTTACAAGACAATCGGATAGATAAACATCTGTCTGCTCCATTCCCAGCAGCTGATGAGCAAAGGGGACCTTTGATCATGCAACAAAGCCAGTTCCCTCCTGGGTACAATCCAACAACAGCCATAACTGAAGTGTTCCCAGTTCTGCTTTTGCCTCATCCTTAAGCACTGCTTGGGTATCACGTACATCTCAATGTCACCCACAGCACAGCACAGAAAATCAGAGGTTGAAGAGCTACGATGACTCCCTGCAGAAACAGGAACACAAACTACCAACACTTTCTCTCATTCAAGCCAGGGGAGTATATGCAGTAGTTATCCACACAGGATGACCATGGGTTTTTACTGTGGCACAATGAAAAAATGTATGACAAGGGCATCTGCTTAAACACAAAATTTTTAAAAGAATTAATTTGTAGAAATACAGGTTAGAAATAATTTGAAAACCATGATATTCCACACAGTACTCCATTGCTGTAATATAAAGATATACAAAGGTATAAAGATTAAAAGGGAAACAGCTTCATCCAGCACACGAAACAGGGCTATGTGCTATGATCCATTTTCCCTGTAGCATCTGTAGGAAGGTGATTAGTTCCAATTCATGCTCTATGACATGAGCACTTCCACTTTCATGTTTTATTACCATTATAGTCAGAAATTAAAAGGCTCCAGTGGCTATCACTGATGTTCCTAACCTGGCAGAGTAAAGCCATTCCTGAGGCAGATTTGGGATTGCCTTTTCTGATTACACAGTAGACAAATCACAAATGCAGTTTAGTGTGAAGCTGCCAATATTTAATAGCGTTTAATGGTGCAGTATGTATCTGAGTGGAAAAAGGGTGCAAGCATCTATCTAAAGAACAGATTAGTTCATCAGCTTCCACTGAGTTTCCCTCTTTGCCTTCCTCCCTGAATGTGTGCTGCTGTGTTGGAATAACATGCAGCTTGTGGGCTATGTATTTGCTGAAATACCATCTCAGAGACAGTTCTGGGAAAGAAACAGGAAGTAATTGTGACAAGAGTGGCAGGAACACGCACACCATTGAAGAAATAAGGTATGCAGGACACGGATAACTCTCAGTTATAACTTGGCAGAGTTACCTATGGCAACTCGTGCCACCTGCTCTAGACTGCATAAAACACTCCCAAGGTGTTGCTGCCCTGTAGTAGGTTGGGCAGTAGCTGGCCCGACTGTCTCCCACAGCTGTTTCATCACCAGTTGTCACAGAAGGTGGGTATCTTTCTATTTATTTAGCTGTAAGTGTGTGCGCATGGCAGAAGGAACGAGCAACATAAGGCTCATTTTGGCCTAGCCCATTCGGTTTGGAAGATATTCTTCTCCAGTTCAGCATATGAAGTGCTCTGGCTTCAGCCTCTTTTCTGTTTGGCACACAATCAAACCATATTTAGAGGAAATCCAATTCTTCTATAAAAGTTGTATCTCAATAAATTGTGACTTACCTCTCTTCCCTATCCACGTTTAAAGGGAGAGAGCATGGCACGCCTTCCAAAGCCATTGCCATTTAAACATTACTTTCCATCTGTACATGTGTCAACTTCCAAAACTCCACTCAGTATGAAAAAAAGCACAGCAAAGAAGCAAGGTTGTCTTACTGTATTATATTCACTTAATAATCATAAGCAATTTCTCAGTAAAGTCCTCCAGGCACAGTTTTAATGCTAAAGCAATTCTTGCTTCATTTTAACCATCCACTGATGCAGAGCTGATAGCCCAGCTCATTAAGAAGTACAAGGCACTATTTCAAAAAACGCCGTAATTTATCAGGCAGAGTTTAGTCACGCTCCACACAGCACCCTGGATGCACAACACCAACTGCCTCTGACACTTCTGAATCCAGCTCTGAAGTCCCTCTGCTTTGTGCTCAGCTGCCCATGGCACATGAAGTCACACAGCACAACTTCTTGCTACAGTGTCATCTTCTACCTGCAGTTTTTCAAGATGCTTAGCAACATTTAGAAATGCACGAATCCCACTCAAGTGACAACTCACTCTTCAGGTTAAGCATTTGCACCCATATAGCCAGCTATAAAACTCATTACAGAAAGGATGGTTGGAGAAAAGATAAATATTGCAATCAATTTTTTTGAACTTTGGCATGAAAAGTCACACATCAGTTTGACTAAGGACAGTGACAGAGCTCTCACTTTATGCTGTCGGACATCGGTTGTTGGTTAGTTGATTTGACATACCAGTGATTAGATCTGACACCTTCACCATGCAAATTTTAACAGGCAATGCAATGAATTACCTGGGATGAGGTTCAATTTAGCCCTCAAATTATTCTTTTGAGGGACTGTGTTTCGATTCTCACAAGTACTCCCCAACACACAGGAGATGTCTATCGGTCTTTGGTCTCATGTAAGATGGGAATGAACCACCTCCCATGCCCACTGGAAGGTATTCTTCCAAGAAAATAGGGATCAGAAGAAAGCCATAAATCCTTCCCAAGCCCTCATCAGGAAGATGTGTATTTGGAACCATACAACATATTGGCAGCCACATGATAACTTTATCAGGAAACTCAAGTGGCTTTGTTAAACTAGGGGCTATACCCAAGTGAGACACTGAAAAACCACCACCTTCCTGATCCACACTGACTCTGCAAACATCTCACTGCTCTGCTTAAGGATTTGTGTTGCTTTCTGGAAGAAAATCTTATTTTTAAACTTAAGCCCACTAGAAGGAGATTAACTGCCCTTAAAAAATACTTAACAACCTCTTTGCTTGTTATCAAGTGTTCCATACATACATGCCAGATGAGCACTGTAGATGATGATAATGCATTAAATAAACACTTCTGTTTAAGATACATAAGCTTACTTATGACTAGTTTGAGACACACAAATATTTACAGCTTACTCAATTCAAGAATCCTCTGCTCTCAAAATGTCCATTCAGCAACCCTGCCAGATACTGTTTCACAATACTACAGGCTCACTTATTCAAAAACAAATCATTAACATTCTTGACATAAATCCATAGCGTACAACAAATCCCAGCTATGATAGTGTTTTACTACATTTGCTGTGCCCATCATGAATGGGAGTTCTGTTTCCACTAAAAAAACCACTCTGAACAAATAAAAGGCAAATTATTCTCTGCAAGAAAACCACCAGGATGGAATGCCTATGCACGGATTACAAACTAATTATCAAGTTCATACAGTAATAAACCTGGTGTTCAGTTAGTGAAATGGGCTGCCACAATTTATGCAAGAAATTTTCTTGCTAGAACTCTAATAACTAAGAAGCTCTGATGGTAAAATACACACCATTACAGGTTTTTATAATTTCCTCAGCTACTTTTACACATCCCCATTCTTCCACATATGGGCACTAGAATCACTGAAAAGACCCTTCTAAAGTCCTCTGGCTTTCTCTCACTGCCAAGGGTTTATTTACAGCCTTGGATCAGAGGGTTTCAGCCACCTAAAATACCTACATCACAAATTAAATTAGACTAATTAAAATGAATGGAATAGCTTAATGAATGCATCAGGACCAGGCTTCTTGTTCTCTTTGAATATACTCCATATATTCAGCACAGGGCAATAGTTTAAATCAGGCTGTCCCCAAAAAAACATGGTCCGCAGGTAAATCCTCAAAAGGGTCTGTCATGAAGGTAGCATCCCCCTGTACCAAGGGGCATGGAGGACATGGCAAGATGGGATTCCCTGCTCAGGGCTGGTCCACAGAAGGGAGGATGCTCAAACAGCACCTCCCAGGACAGATCCCGCATCATCACACAGCACCCAGCCATGGGTAATGGCCAGCCACCAGCAGAGCTGTGGAAATCTTGTGATGTTAAACCTCTACCCTTAATTCACTAATGCCTTGCTTGCCATATTTAAAGAATTAAACCCCTCCCTGAATGGCCATATTTAAGTAATTAAAAAAAAAAAAAAGATAGTGGAAGATAGTTAAGTTTCTGTTGATGCTCTTGGCAGATGAGAAATACGCTTGCAAGAGCTGGACTTCTCCCTGGATTGATAAACATAAAGCAGACTGCCTTCTGTGCAGGCTGCCAGCTCAGCCTGGAGAATAAAAGATGTTTTCAATTCCGGAAAAGATACATGAGCATTGAAATGCTGAATACTCATCAAGGCCTCAGTCCCTTACTTACAGAGCACCGGCCTGTGGGCACCAGGGGCTGCTCACAGGACGCAAAAAATATACATATGGCTGAAGTTTTGCGGAAATTAGACCTTTGTTATTGTAAATAAACGCAGACTTTCATAGCAATTACACTGCAGCACTTTTGAGGAGCATGCCTCCTCTTTTTATTATTTCCATTGGCATGGCTTTTCCATTTCAGCCTGCCTTAGAGTTCCAGTTTTGTGAAAATTTCATGGTAGTACATTCATGTATGAATATATACAGCATGAATAGCTTGTGGTCTTTAGGTTTGACTACTAAGGGCTGTTCTGCAACTCAAGAGAGCATGTTTACAGAATCTATTTATGGGTCTTACTCTGTACCCAGCCTTTGAAAACATTTCAAACCTATTTTTGCCAGAGAACACAGCTACCAGAAAACCACTGGGGTATTCTAATCTGGCTTTTGTTATCACAGAGTTCACCATCCCTAACAGCTCTTGCTTTCACCTCTGATCTCTCAAAGTTGTAACACATCCATCAGTATGGAAACCCTCATGGGTGAAAGAGTTCAAGGGATGAATAAATTTAGGAATCCTCTCATTTGCCTCCAGGTTTTCTGAGCATCTCAATCACAGTCTTAGACGTTGTCTGCAACAGTAACAGATAAAAGCCAACTTTAAAAAAGCAACAACAACAATTTAAGACAGAAAATCACATGTAATCACATGTCTATAGAAAATGAGGCACTGCAGAAATCCCAGACTATGGGGGTCAGGCTAAAGTGACGCATGGTTTGAAAGAAGGCAAATAGCTCTGCCAGGAATCAGCAAGGAAACCAGACAAGTTAAGCAGTCATTTGCAGCATGATACAACAGCCAAATAAATGACACTGAAACCTGAGTGTCAGGGTCACCCGAGGAAATGTCCATGCTGCAGAGCCACCACCCCTCAGTGAGGAAACGTGCACCACACAACTTTGCTGAGTGGTGCCAGGAAATGGCAGGAATGGAAACAGCTAAGAAAGACTGAAAAACTCAGAGGGAACAGGGTCCTCACAATCTGGAATAATTTCCTCCTCCTGAGTTACAGGTAGCTCAGAGAGCTTGCAGGGCAGATTGCTAAGAGGGACTGATGCCAGTGGAATTCTGTCCACACAGTGTCAAATCCACTATGCTGACCCATAGAGAACTGCAACAGGCAAAGCCAGAAGCCAACATCAAAAACCCAGAATTAACAGGGAGGCTGAGCAGAAATCCTGACGGCATACATGTCTGCCACCTTTGATTGCCTATTTTCTGGAAATACCAATATCTCTGACCTCAAACTTTCCTTTGCTGACCAGTAACCAACAGCTGCACAGCACCTGGTACTGCTAACAGCTCTTCACTAACCTGGTTTAGAAGTCGAAATAAACACTACACTTTTGTTTCTAAAGGCAAAAGCTGGTCATCAAAACGCATCTGTCACTGGCCGTGCTCCGAAACACGTCTCACGGTCAATTCCAGCTTGCATTTGCACAACCTTGTACAGAGCACACCACACACAAGGGGCTCCAGCAGCCACACTGATCTACCACTTGTCTCCTTGAATACACTAATGTTGTATTTTGCCCACTGATCTAGTTCTTTAAAAAGAAAAAGGAAAAAATCCCAAGGTGTAATCCACAGGCCCCTGATCCAGCAGCAAAGTTTGTCAGTATTTTAGCAGTGATTTCAAACAGGAGCAAAGCCAAGCCTGAATCCTGAGATTATCCTTTGCAAAACCCCAGCATCAGCAAATGAAAAGATCAAATCAGTTGGCTCGGACAGACTGTTATTTCTGTACCTATATTTATTAACACTAGGTACATAAAACTGAGAAAAAGAAGTGCTAGAAAAACACACAGTCATGTTAACCACAAAGGCAAACTGAAAGGATGTACCGATCCTTTCCCTCAGCCAGGAAACATTTTCAAGCTGTTTCTTTTACAGCTAGTCACTGGGTAGGAAATGCTTTTTAGACAGAAAAATATTTTCCTTTCCAGAAGACGCCATAAAATCCATGCACAGAGCACAGTCTACGTTTCAATGAGAATTAATTACTTGTTTACTGTGGTAGTTCGTTACACAGCTAAATCCCCACACATTGTCTAAACAACTTATTTCCTCCAGTAAGGAATGGTCAAGCAAAACAAAACAATGTGATTTTTTAAAAAAAAAATGTAAAAAACTGAAGAGAAACATTAGAGGATGTCCTTTGAGCACCTTCCAGTTTTTTATAAGTGAAGGTATTCCAGAATAATGTTATCAAATATAATGGAATTGAGATGTTCTAATATACAAAAATATTGTTCTAAACCCAGAGCTATTAATATTAATATAAAACTATGGGCTGTAGTTTATCATTAGCATCTAGAAGTGAAGGATGGTTGTGACAGTCAATCCCATTTCTCCCCAATGACTAAATCATGTACTAGCTAAATCATTTATTAATGTCAAGGGGTGACATTTTTCAATTATGATAATGAGATTCTGGAAGCTCTGGCCATCTGAACCCTATTTGTGAATACTCTTGCCAAATTAAAAAAAAAAAAAAAAAAACACAAAGGAAAGCGGTCTGAAAAACTGATTTGACTTAAACTGGGTACTAACTGTTAACAATTTAGCACTAGTCCTACCACATATCTGTAGCTACATACCAAGAACAAATATTTATACTAGTAACCACATGCTGTTAATTAACAAGATATTAATTGAATCATGGACATTTGAAACCAAAATCATCTTGCTCCCCATGTAACTCTTCAGCTCCTCAGGTGACAACCCGGCCTTTGTCCATACAGTGTCTCAGCAAGCAGACACACAGCATCCTAGGTCTAGCTGATCTAGGAGAAGAGGGCAAAGCAGTCAAGGGAGAAAACCAAGAAACAGCTTTACTCGCACAGCAGGGAGCAGGCAGCCTCCCCACCATCCAAAGTGTCCTGCTGATCCTGTGTCAGGTCCAAAGGAAAAGGACACAACCCTCCAGCACCAAATACTGCCCAGAAATGAAGACATATATTCCAGATCTTTGTAAATATGACCCCTGTAAGTGAGCATCCTACCCACTAGACCCTTCACTGTTACATTATAGATACTCCATGGAAGTTAAGTGCTGGTTGCAACAACCTTTTTTTTTTATCTTTTAGCCATCTCACACCCACTGTTCAAAGTAATTCCTTATATTGACCCACTAGTTTTTGGAAAAAGAAAAATAAACAAACAAAAAAAAAATCAAAAGAAACCATAAAGAACAACAACTACATAGTACAAGTTAAGATTTCCAGGATAAAACTTCAAATTCCCACAGAAGATCAGAAAAATCAAGTCAGAAAAATAACATCACATTAGACTAGTTGGGTTCAGATGTTACTAAGCGCTGGCCAGACTCCACATGCTTTCTCTTTGCTTTATTTTACTTACAATTAGCTGGCAAGAGACAATGATTAGCTAGAAAAACCACATTCCCTTTTGATCTCCAGGTGTACAAAGCAGAACAGCATTAAGTATTTCCTAAAGCAAGCTCTGGATCTGTACACAGGGTGCAGTAAAGCACCACGTGGGATAAGCAGCCCCAGCAGCAAGCCACCACACAGTGTTTATGGCACAAACTCTCACTGTGGAGCCTGCCAGGTCCCAGTCAGATCTACCAAGGCAGACACTGAGTGTCATGGCAGTCTCAGGCAGACACCTGCCTCCCAGCTCTCTTCCAAAGCCTTGTTCAAAGGCTGGAGCTTTACAAACTACCACATACGTGAGAATTTTACAAAGCACAAAATTATATCCGATTTCTCCATGATGGTGTGTGCTGGCAGCTCAACTCCCTGCTCCACTGGAGATCTGGACTTTGGCATCTCTGTATCCTGTTTGTACCCATACTCAGGAAGGATTAGAAGGGCCGAAGAGTTCAACAACAACATCAAGTATTGTGAATCACCCAGGCAAAGCCAGTGGTGTTACCCTGGTGCAGGCAGCATCACATCCTCTCTGTTCCCCAGGGTAATGTCATCGTACAGGATCCAGTCCCCTTGGCATTGCTGGTACTGCAATCACCTTCTTCTGAGTGGAAAAACCAATCACATTAAGGATGTGGTGATATGCTTGAAAGTCACTCCTCCACACCTCCAACAGATGGACAAATCGTGCGGTGTCAGTTTGTCTCTGTTACGAAATAGTCACCAATTCCCTTGGAGTGCTCCCAAGAGCCATGATCCCTCCCTGGCCAGTCAAGCCCTCTGGCATTGCAAAGAGAACCCTTAACTGCTCCTTTAGCCAGGCAGTCCCAATAAAACAGCTTTAATAAAATTCTGTCTTAAATGAAGCTACTGCTACCTGACCAGACTTACTAACTGGGATGCTACAAAGACAAACTTTTTTGGAAACTGTGTAGCACAGCCAAAACAGCCCTGCCCTGATGGCTCCGCAGCACAATTGCAAGAATTGGCAGTGACTATGTTAACTACAACTCCTCAAATATACAACATTTCCTTACTATCAACGTGGGAAGTCACATATGGCCCTGGTATGGCAGTGTAAGGACTAGGTCATTTTAAAGTAAATGTTCCAGTCTGATTTTATGCATATTTATACTGAGTTGTAGAGCTCAGTGGAGACAAGATTTAAAAACTCCCAGAAAACTGTTTAAAAATTTAAAAAAAAAAAAAAAAAAAAAAATTAAAAATCACTAGATAGATTTTGGGGAAATGAGGAAGAATATGACTGCACTTTCCTGTCATACATGTATGGATCTGAAAATAACAAAATGTTGGGAACAATGTTTTTTTTCCCCAGGATGAGACAGACTGCTCTCTAACTTCAGCTCTGTAATGATGACTGCTGGATAAGAAACACGTGTTTGTTCCTGAGAAATGTTGAAAAAAAAAAATAAAAAGTAGAGTGGGCATTTTAAACCCTTTGAAGAAATAAATATATGAAGTTTTCACAAGAAAATATGAAAATAAGAAAAGGTCTCAGAAACAGACTGGATTCACAAATAAGAAATAAGGTTTTTGGCTGAAAACTGAAAATATTTGCTGAAGCTCTGAGGGCATGTGGTGGCTGCACTCTGTGCCAGGAGGCAGCTGCGGCCACTGTGGGGCACCGCAGCTGGTGATGCTCTGAGCCTGCTGCCAGGCAGCCACCACGGCCCCACACCGACCCTCCTGTGAGGAACCCACACTCCCTTCTTCCCCTTAAGGAGGGGAGGAATCTAGCAACTGGGAGGCTTATTAACACTTCCATAACTACTCTGTAAAGTGGTTTTCCCCCCCACCCCAAAGCAAGCGGGCGGCGCACTCACTGTGTGACACAGATGTTCCTCTGTCGGATACAGAGCAGCCCCTTATCTAAACAGCATTAAGGCTCAGTCCAGAATGACTGCAATAACACACGCTTTCCAAAAAAGAGTCATACACAAAAGTTTAGTTCAGCTTTCTCAGACATTAAATCTTGTCTCATCCATCTACATGCATTCAAAAAAAGGAGAAAGAAGGGGAAAAAATCAGGTAAAATTTGGACTCTTAAAAACACATGAAGTTACTTCTCAGAGTAGAAGAAATACAGGTTAACTCCACTGATATTAGTACTGGCACTTAGATTTTTAGCAACGTTCTCAAGATCTGAATTTGGACCAAAAATAAGACCCACATATAGACAAGGGCAAAGTTTATTCCCAGGTGAACAAAATGGCATCTCTTCCAGACATTAATGCTTCTGAAACTCTCTAGCTTGATACAACATTAGTGATTTAGATGCCAAACCACATTCACTCCATTTATCTTGGAAAGCTCCACACCCACGTAACAACACCCTCAGACCATAACAGAAATGAAAGGTCAGGCTGTTACTTGTAGAACCAGTGCAGCAAACTTAAAACAAACAAGGTATGGGCATTTCCCTGGTCAATGCTGCCCACTGATTTTTCTAATATCATGAATAACCAGTATGAATAACTTCTGATAAAGAAATAAAAAAAAAAACCTGAAAAAAACCAATATAAATACCCTCTGAAAGTAATTTAAACCAACCAGAAGTGAACTGTTTCGGCGCAATGTTTCTGCAAATGTGGCTCCCAGGTCATGCCTGACTGCTCATGGACCTCTCAGGCCCCCAGCTGATGACCTGTTCCTCCTACCCCAAAAGCTCTACACCAATACAAAGCACTTAACTTAGTCCAAAGCCTCCTTAGATTCTGTCTTACTGGTAAACACCTGTAGATATCTTTATCTATACAGACCTCACTGCCTCACAGAGCTGGATCCTGACCTGCTAGAGTCCAGTCCCAGGCTCAGAAAACCAGTGGGAGCTTGTCTGGCCACAAGGGTGAAATCCCTAACATGCAGCTGTCTCTTTACAGGTAAAGAGCTGGTCATCGCTCATTTCAGGTCACACTTGCAGTTCAACATCTCTTCAAACATTAGGGGAGATGAGCTCCACCTGTTCTGCAGGCTGAAACTTGCCAGCATTTTACACATGAGCAGGATGGGGGAGAGTGGCTACACGAAAGGAACACTTAAGAAGTGACTAAGTAGAATATCAGTGAATATTTTTCACCATTCTGAAGTGCCAGGGCTTATCATCACCCTTGATTATGAAAGGCAGTGGTCTCATTCATTTAGAGACTGGTCCCAGGCTGGCCATGACATCCAGAAAGGCTGCCCATCGCCTCAGCAGACCCTGCAGCAAGCCTGGTAGTTTATGACAGGGCTATTTCCTACACCAGGCAGTCTCAGCTCCCACTGGACAGCCCCAATGAAATGATCTGAACTTCGTGTGTGATAGCTGTTGAGGAAAATGAAATCCCAAGTCTTCGCAGTGGGGTAAGTCCTGGGAACCCAGCGCCCTGTTACGGGACCAGGAGCTGCAGGACTGCGCAGGGCAGGTAGGAGGAGTCACGCCCGACCTCAAAGCTACAAGAAAGAACTGGATATTGCAACACTGATCTGGGAAGAAGCAACATGAGAACCTACTTATGCTCCTGTAACCTTTCAAACTGTGTAACTTGTCCTTCCATATCAACTCTGTATTTTAGAGATACAAGATTAAAACATTGCCCTTTGAAAATGTTACATGTCCCAATACCAAGCTTCAGGCTCTTTAATGAAAAAGGAGCCTCTAAACACCAGATCAAAACAAAAGTCACTCACAAACGTTTCCTAACATTCCTTATAAACCACGAAAAAGTTACATTGCCATCTCAAATGGCAAGATGAAAGTTAATGAATTCAAAGGCATATCCCTATGAATGGAGATAAGGCTGCATGCCTAAACCTGAGTGATTTAACACACATTTATCAAAGTGAACTATTCAATCTCATAGAAAGTAACATCCCTTCTGCAGACTTCAGCACTGATGTTCCATCAGCATCAATGTGGCAGAGAGGGCTCTGCTTCCCCCACCACCCCAACAACATATTCCAACAGGCAGCTTTGCTGGTGGCAAAAGAAAAGCCAGGGCCCCAAATCCACAGTTCCCAGGGGCAGCCCCAGCTGAGGAAGGGTGAACCTGATCCCAGCTCAGAGCATGGTCAGCCCCTGTGCTTTGCCCTTGACTAGAGGATCACTGAGCATTGAGTGTCTCAGAAATCAGTGATGGGTTTGCTCTTTGTTGCCTACCAGAAAAACAAGCACCCAGCACTCTTCAACAGCACTGCACATCTCTCCATCAGTTCATTTTAGCAGGAGGAACCAAAGCTGTCTTTACTATCAGGATTTTCTCAAACAGGCAGTACCAGGCTCAATAGGCCCTTTCAGCCACACTATCAAGAGGACCGACGTAAAATTTTCAAAATATCCTTCCTTCTAATTCTAATCCAAACAACAGAGCACAGCTGTGAAAACTGAAGCCTGTGCAGATCTGTGCTGCACAGGCTCCTTCTTAAAAGCACTGGGACACGATTCAAGCTTCTACATTTTCTGATTCAAATTTATAGTCAGGCACAGAAAACTCCCATGGACTAGGGAAAAGAGAAAAATGCTTAAGCTGACAATTTTCTGAAAGATGGAAGGAATTCACTGTTGTCTTCTGGTGACACACTGTGCAGTGAGCCAGGGCAGAGGTCAATGCTATGCCCCAACACCCAGGCAGCTCCAGGAGCTGCAGCTTGGTGTTAGCTTAAGTTCCAAAAAGTATTTTTCTGGTCAAAAAATGGAAAAAATGTAATAAATTCCATATGGAAAGCTAAAATTGAGCAAAAGGTTCTGTTAAATAAATAGCCTCAAATAAGGGGAAAAAGGATTAAGACCCTGTTTTTTAAGTCTGGTGTATTTTTTTCTAACACTTTTACTGCTTGTCTTTATGATCTCCAGCTCAAAGCTGAAAGCAGAAAGAACCAGCACACCATAACACAACTCTGCTCATCATCTCCAGCAGAAGTAAATATTAGAAAACAATGGACAAAATTCTTTAACATGACACTAGAAACCAAGTGCAGCATGTTAATTTGGATGTATAGTTTTGATGAATAATAATAGAAATTTTGTTTGCCTGGTTTTTAACCAGAATGACTGGAGGGCAGGGTGATTTCTCTCTCCAACAAACTATACCATTTTCAGATCAGTATCACTGTGATCAGCTCAGAAAGCACAGGTTAATCCTGACAGCAGGAAAGCTGGTCCCCACTCTGGAGAGCACCCTCTGCAGCCACTCAGAGAGGAAACATTGCATCCAACCATCCCTCCTGTCTCTCAACACCTGGGCTCAGGGAGGGAATGGAGCGCTAGAAACTTGCAGGCTCAGATGATGCATTTGATGTTGCCACCATCACCATGGAGGTCCCATGCCCTTGATTGCCTACAAACTTCAAACTCTTATCCTGCCTTCCACCCAGCAGACAGTCTCCAGGATCAGCTCTACAGCAGAGAGAATTGCTCATTTTAAATTAGACTATACAAATCCTGTGGATCTCCTGCAACAGCCCAGGATGGGCTGCCCTGCCCTACAGTCATCAGGCTCAAGGTTGATAGTGACCCCAGTGGGGTTCGGACCAGACTCCACTGCAAGATTTTCAGAGCAGCTACTTCACCAGTGGGACCAGACTCTGAACATCAGTTCTCCTCTACAGCCACTCAGTGAGTGGGCAAGTTTTCAGAAGAGCACAGTCCAGCAGGTAAAACACTCTTTGGAACAGCCTGGCCCTAAATGGAGGCTCTGAATACTTGTAAACTTACTCCAGGGTCATTCTGAAAGCTTCCCATGAGATGTATGGAATAACCACCACTCAAATACAGAGGGGGGCCTGGCATGGGAAGAAAGAGGTGGCCACAAATCTGAGCTTCAGGACACTTAATTAACTTTCTATCTGCTCTCAGTGTTCTTGGCAGTTCCCATCAAACAGATCTGGAGAAAATGTTTTCACATGAGGAGACATTTGAAAACTGTTTGGCACAACACAGGCCCAGTGCCACAAAGGGGAGGGTGCAAGAACACTGACTGCACTGGTGCTATAGCACAGAGATCCCAAACCCAACAGCACTGTGCTCCTAGCATGGCTCAGTCAGTAAAACTCATCATCAACAACTCAGGTTAGAAATGTAGCTGTTCACACTGCCTGGAAGCAAAACCAGCCATTAAGCTCTGAGAGGGGCATTTACTTAAATGTTTCCAATGAAAACATGTATGAAGGTTCTTCACAAAGATCAACACTCCAGAAGACATCACCAAATTGCCAAGGTGTCAGTGCAATGAGATCAACTTAATCATGCTGAGGCTGTGTATAATTTTGTTGAAGCACCATCATTAAAAGAACATTAGATAGCAGCAATAAAAAACTTTTTATTTTTCCTTAAGATTCTATGCATCAAAGATTTACATTTACCACAATATTTTCAGTATTTCAGCAGGAAAAACAAATCATGAAAAGTTATATTAGGTCTTGTCAGGACACTTTTATAATCACCCACATTTAAAATCTTTGGTCTAAGAGTTCTGATGCAGTTATTGAGAAACATCTCAGAAGACTAACACTATCACCTGTAACTTTTCCAGCTACTATTTGAAGTGCTAATAAGTTCAACTATCATACATGAAAGCACTGCGTGGGGGGGGGAAAAATTGTAAGTACTAAATATTGCTTAAAGGGACTTTTCAGCTACATATTTACATGTCTCTGGGCCAGACTCTCACCTTGCCTACACAGAGGGTTAGTCACAAACAAAGTCATCACTCTGCTCCTGTCTGGGTGAGGATTCCAGCCCAACACCTCCCATCCCCAGCCGAAGGTCTGTCTGCTGGGAACACAGCCATGCTCGGAAGGAAACGGTAATGCTCAGGGCACACAGCTGCTGACTGTCCTGCTGGCTGACACCAGGGACGCAGAAAATATGAAACAGGCAGTTAAACTACTTAGACTGAATGCTTTAGTTTGCCTTCCTTCAAGGAAATCACTGCTTTATTTTTTTGTCTTGGTCATCAAACAGACTGTTAGCTTCATAAACACAAACTAGTAGTACACTATAAACGAACCCTGAAGATCATTTCCCAGGGGGCTTTCCACAAGGAACTCACTGATTTTGATTTTCTTTTGGTCACAGAATGCTTCCCAAAATTAACATTTTTCCAGAGCCATTCATTTTCTACAAAGAATAAATAATGTAGAAAAAAGGAACTGCCCAAGCTAAGTGGTGCCAGATGAGCCTGCTGGAATCATGGGGCTTTGTTTTAAAGATTCCTGACTGCTGTAAAGTCATAGCAGCAAACTAGTGCAAAAACTCTGATGCCTTGAAAGATATCCTGAAGCTATATAGTGCCAAAACACTGGGCGGTAATACTTCAGACATTTGCATCCACATGACTCAGGCTTAAATTTCAAATACTTTTCACTTTTTCCTTCTGACATATTATTTAATGAAACCAGAGTTCAGTAGCAGTATCAGTGCTGCTGTACATGTCTTGCAGTGGTTTCTGCCTAGACAGCTGTTTGTGTGCTTACAACTTGCTTGTGTTTGGTTCAAAAAGGTTTTCCATATGCTTTTAAAAATTGGAAAACTATTGTTTCAACTGACTGTATGCTGCATTTTTTAACACACGTATGTATCTGAACAATGAGAAGGATGAGGAGCTGATTTTGAAACCACCATAGCACCTAAAACCACATTACATCTGAACGCATGCAAACATTTGTCATAAAACCACTGTGGCTGTGATCACCTTGGGGTTCAGGAAAGCAAACTTGCCCCAGTAAAGGACCTGAAGCTTCCTGCCCTCCATCACCTGCTTCACTTCATCTCCTCTTGCCCACCCACAGCTCTCCTGCACAGTATTTCACAGCACATTAGAAGAGATGTGGAACTCTACTTTACAAAAGAAATAAATTCTAGCAATATGAGAATACACTACAGCCATCTATTTTTAAATCCTCACCCAAAACTGTGGGTTTCAATAAGAATATTCAATTTCCAGATGAGCAGAGAATCACTGAAGTCCTACTGTGAACACGTGGCTATTTGCACATCCATATGGAGCCACTTCACCAAATGATATCCAGCCCCAAAGCTCTGTGACACAGCACACCTGTCTGTTCCCCTCTAGCTCACCCCCACTCGGGTGAGCCCACCACCTGTACCACCTGCAGAAGAAAAGTGGGAGCTTCCCTAAAAAGAGGGCTCGTGGGCCTGGCTCAGCTCAGGGACACCTGGCAATACAGCACAAGGCTGGGCAGCACCTCTGCTCCAGGAGAAAATGTATTTGGACATGGCGATCCCTATTACCCACATGTGTTAAGAGAAGAAGGGAAACTCATAAACAGGGCTTATAAACAGCATGACCTCAGAAACTATGCACCCACTGGGATTTATTATCTAGAAACAATGTCTGGCACCAAGCTTCCAGGAAAATGTAGGTTTCAAAGCCAATAGCAGCCATCTCTCAGGCAGGCACACAAAACTGTGAAGACCTTGTTTGGTTTCAAAAATCACTTCAGAGTCCTCACTGGAGCATCAATGAGGCCAACGGCTCCAAAATCCCAGCTGTTCTGCCGAGCGCTGCCGAACCAGGCACAGAGGGTACATTTGGAAATAATTTTAAAGAAAGATTTCTGAATATTTTCAGCATCATTTCAACAAGTGCCACTGCTGCAAGCATAGAGCCACAAATCAGCACACACTGCTTATACCCATCGATAAGGTCTGCCGCAAACACAGCAATGAAAACCATACCAGGAAGGTGCTGTGAGCCCCAGGCTGGAGTCCCAGCATTCCCTGCAGGGAGAACAACCCCAAATACCTGAACTAAAGCCTGGAAGGCACACACGTGTTTGTTATATTCACCCGCGTTTTACCGAACACAAACCAGGAACGCCGCCAGAGATATTACAAGGGAAAAAGTCTCCCAAACACAGTCCCAAATAATCTCATACATTAAGTCTGAATAATGCTAATCCTGTATTACCTGCAAAATCACAATCTTCTTACCACACCAGAGACTCGCTGATCCCTGTGGTCTATTCCTGCAACATCCCAGCTGTGTGGTTTCCCATGTAACTGACTGTCCCACTAACTTTGGAGAAAATGGACGAAACTTCAATGTTGCTATAGGTGAAAAGCAGGCTTCACTGTATTATATTTTCAAGAAAATTCCAGGAATTTGGATAGTTGTATTTTTCTAACTTACTCTTCTAATCCATTTAATTCAACTCAACATATCTTCCAGAAACAGAGGGGCTTCTTCATTAAGCAGCAGCATAACAGGAAAAGCTTCCATCAGAGGTAAGTACAGAAAAGGCTGAGCAAAGAAAAAAAAAAAAAGAAAAAAACAAAGCAAACAAACAAAAAAAAAACCAAACAAAAAAACAACAACAACAAACAAAAAAAGTGATCACAGCTTATTCCAGAAAGCAAGGCCCTAGGAATGGGGGCATATTTTAGTAGCATATGAAGCTTTCAGCAGCAAGTGGCCATGACAGCAGTGGGGGCAAATCCAGCTCATGCCCCAGCTCACTGCATTTTGCAACCCAGCTGCCGATGACACTTCATTTCTATTGCATATGCGTGAGCTTTGCTGCTGACCTCACTACTGGAATTGTACCCATCTAGTCAACACCAAAAATTTCAGCACAAACTATGAAACTTGACAGGACTGAGCACATTTGGAACAAAATCAGATTTTAATGAATGGCCACAGATCAGGAATGTGCAGTCTTGCTATACACTGTATGGGACTGGGAAAGGAGACCCATGAGAATAGATGATCCTTGCACTCTTTGTCAGAACATGACAGGAGCCTTCACACCGCGATGCTCGTTGCCATTTAAGTTAAATATACACAGCTTGTCTCAGCAATGAGTGCAGGACTGACCCGTACCAACAGGCATCCACTTCCAAAGTCAGTTCATACTTTCCCTTACTGAACCAGGCCAAAAGAAATATTCCGAAAGATGAAAATATTTTCTTTGCCATTTACTTAGTACAGAGCTACACCACGGACCAACAACAGACCTGCACTTCACCACAGCTGGATATCAAGGCAAGATATATCTGGGTCAAAATTAAGCCACATACCACGCACAAATGAGAACATCAAGAAAGCAGTGCCAGCTCCACACTTTCTGCACCCTTACATTAGGGTAAGGGTAAAATATCCTACAGCAGTGAATTGGCATAACCCATCATCCCAGTATATATTAATAGAGACCATAAGACATCATCTATTCTACACAGTGACCAAACACCACCCTGCTGCAACCAAAATCCCATGCCCAGCACCCTCCCAAACACTCGCTTGTCAGGCAGGGTGAGCACTTGTAATGCCAGGGACAAGAAGAGGGCCCCCTTCAACAGCACCCCTGGCATCAACATTTTTTCATAGCATCTAGGTGCCAGGACAGAGAGAGCCTGGGACAAGACAGCAACATGGGACACCTGAAACTGAATTAAGATGTTGAAAGGGAGAAGGGAAAAAAATGCATTTATGCCCTGCACAAGATCTCCTCGGGGGGCCAAGGAGCACTGCCAGCAGCTCTGGCCAGTCTGGTGACTCACAACATGTAAAGGAGAGATCAGGCTACTTGAAAGGAACGGGCTTCAACATTTTTTTTGAGAAAAAAAATTCAGAGGGGTTGGGGATATTGCCCAAGTAACTCTGGCACATATGTGTATAGATTAGGATCCAGCTTTCGAATACAGCATCTCATTCTAGCTATTCCCAGCTAGGGAATCCTTCCCCTCACTGCACTCATTTTGTCTACCATTCGCTATGTTGTTATTTAACCCCTTGTGTGAACATGGAATTATTATGGGATTCTTGCAACTTTTCCAAGGCTTTCCCTTTCTCTCCAGAGCTGGTTCAACTCCAAAGAATCATTTAATTCTGCAATTTTGGACCCCCCGGTTTGTTTTTTTTAGAGCACTTACAGCAATTCATGTACTTCCCAAGAAACTCCTGTTGGCAAGAATTGCATTTATAGGCACTCAGCAGTTCGGGAGGCTCAGGATGCCTGAAGCCTCCAGCTAGAGGAAACCAACAGTAGGCTGCACAAAGTTAGTGGCCACTGCTGAAGGCTTTGGTACTTGTGGCTCTCCTTCAGCAACAAGGAGGAGAATGGGCTCCCCTCACTACAGGCCTGTGCTGTTCTGCAACAAGTGAGAGGCCCAGAGAGCACCTCCTCTCCAGAGAGCCTGGTTCCCCACAGCACGAAGCCATTCCTACCCGCTCCCTAAGGCAAGACCCCTAATGGTGCATGGCATACAGCCAAACAAGGCTAAATAAGGTCACACTCAAAACCTTACTCTGCAAAACACAAGCATTTAGCTGTCTTTACCCTTGCATGCTCTTGTAGAGAGTATCAGATATCTGTGGTAATAGTATCTTGTTATTTTAACACCTCCCAATTCCACAAAGGGGACATGTAACCATTCCATACAATTCAGAACAACACAACACTACTAACCTCTGCTTTTCCTTTCTCCTTCCCTTCACTCACCTTCTCCTTTGCCCCCAGCTGCTGGGTGCAGCCTCACCTGAGGTCTGACCCCCACAGCAGCATCTCCCCAGGGAACACTCCCACCTCCACAACCTGCCCAAGACCATTAACTCCCTCAGACAGGTGATCTTGCCATTTGTGTTTAGCACAGAGAGGTTTCTGACTAACACAGGGAAACAAGTAAATAATAATACGCTCACATGGTTTTACCCTTGAATCCATCAACTACATATGTGGTACATCATTTCTATCCACTAAAAATCGAGTTTCTTATTGTAGAGAAAACTATGGCATCTAAGAACAGGAATTATTCCCATTACTGGCTGGAGCAGATTAAAGCTACAGATCTCTCAGCTTGGCTCTGCTATCAACTCCAATCAAACCGCTGAATTTTCAGCTTGACGACATCAAAGAAAATTCTCAATTTGAATTGCAAAAGTAGTAATAACCTTTTCTTGTCATCTGCTAAGCCCATTAATTCTTATTTAAAATGTCCAGTTCTCTCTCACTGGACGCTTGCTCTGGAAAACTACATGAAACCGACGCGGTGGAACTACAAAGTGAGTTTTATCTCACCTCGCTCCCTGGCTGTCTGGGATTTCCCCCGGACTATGCAATAAGCACACATGAACATCAGCACCGCAGAGCCCGACCCGCTGCCGGAGGGTGCGGCGCGGGGGTACGCCCGTGACCCCGAGACACCCCGACCTGTGGATGTGGGGGTGGCAAAGGACTCCGGCGGGATTTCTGTGCCTCGCGCCCCGCTCCGAGGGACCGTCCCGCACAGCGGGGCCGGGGGCGCCGCTCACCTGAGCGGGGCGGGGGGG